>JAOYFF010000012.1:86767-120032 GCA_025773925.1 Cryptomyrus ogoouensis | reverse complement strand
CTGGACTGAAAATATTGGTCGGAAGAGAAGATACAAATAAAATACACACTTGCCTAATAATTCTGCACACAGTGTACTATATTTCCAATTCTAATCAGACTATATTATTATTTAAAAATCCAACCTTTAAAATTATTACTTCACCAATGCTGATTAAAAAGGTTAACCACAACACGGTGAGTGTATTTGGTAACTTGATACATATATTCCAGCCAAAATCATTAGACCTTATCATCTGGTCCTAGCTGGCATGAACTAGTCTGTACTGCTTGTGAGTATTAATTACTATTCTGACTCAGACCCACCCATCTTCCATATCCATTTAGCTAATCCACTGTTAACGGAAGCCAAGTGAATGAGACAGGGACGTCAGTCTGTCACAGGGCACACACTCAAACACACATTATGAGTGATTCAGAGACTCCAACCCATATAAATACATGTTTGTGAACGTTGATGGAAATTACACACACGCCTATAGTGTTGGATGTGTGTTACTGTAGCCCCACCCAAGCCAAGATGTTCAATAGCCAGCTTAAATTTCTGATGGAATACTACAGGAGAAATACATAAAGGAATTTGTTACAAATACAGACCAAACTCAACATTCAGTAAAATGCAAAGGACACAATGAAACTGGATTCTTATCTCTCCGATATTTACACATGTAGTTCAATAACACATTATAGTGCAGCAGTATTTAAAGTACCCTGGGACAAGAGTTGCTTAAAATATGACACAATTCAGATCTTATACTGACAAACAGCAGCATCCATATCTGTCAGTTGGGCACACCAAATATAGTACATTTTACATACAAAATGTGTAAAAATGCTTAGAAGTGACGTACAGAACTGAAAAGCATGGTAGTGTCATTTAACTAATATGTCGCAGGATGTACGGTTTTGCACAATTCGCAAGCGGCCCAGCAGAGAGCGGTGTTGGCAATGTTTCGCAAAGACGCGAGCACAAAGGGTAGAGTAGCGCGAGGACTTTGGCGGAGTTGTCCATTTCACTAGTATTTTGCTCTTAAGTGTCGGTATCTCCTAAATTTAATCTGATCGGCTATAAATTTAACACTTCATAAACTTATTTATAATGATGTTGAATGAATACATTTTAATATTTAATTTGGACAAAAAAGTATGATGGGGTATGTTACGAGACATTTCTGACTGTATTACTTTATATTTATTAATATACGCTTGTTTTGTGTGAGGATTTTGAACCAAATATGTTACTTATTAATGACTTGTACAGAATTCACACCACTGGTTACGTGGAAATTCAGTAACACCGCGGAAAAAACTAGCAACTACTTTTGGAGTGAAAAATTACCTGTTAAACAGCAGCTGTACGAAAAGGCGCATAGCAGATTAAATATATCGAGCATTTTCAATAAATATAAGAAACTCGGCCAGCAGGAAACCCCTATGTACAATCACATTATTCTCTAATGGTACTCACAATGTGTTCCTTGCATAAAACATTTCTACCGCCTCCCGGTGCATAGATATACCCAATATGACGCGCCATGTGCGCGCTCCCGCTTCAGAAACTCGCGACATCGGCACGTGACGACAACACGAGCAGGTGGGAGGGGCCTGTGGGTCACATGACACGTGTGTTGTCAATGGGATCCGATCGGCCGGTGAAAATGGCGTGTTGTGGGAGCTGTCTGTGCTGCCAGTGCTGCTGCAGGGAAGGCGAGACGCGGACCCCCGAGGAACTGGTACAGTGGGCCGAACGAGCGGTTGACTCGCAGAACTTTAAGATGATGGCTGTGTTCACCTTTTATACGTGTATGTTATTGGATTTTTTAATATTCAGTTAGCACGAAGCTAGGTCCATGGTTCCGAAAACTCCACCCTGCATCGCTAGGTAGCCAGCTAGCAATCTGATTATTTTGAGTTGCCAGCTCTCATTATCCTCATAAATGATTTGCTGTGAAATGTTATATCGTGCGGAAACGGCGTTTCTTAGTCGTTTTGTTGCAGTAAAAAGTACAACCTGAATTGCTGGTTTCACATTACAGGGGAACTGCATTGTCTGCAATTAAATAAATGCAGAGTTAATGTTTTTTTCCCACTGCCACCGCCACAGGATTTTAAAAGCTAATAACGTACAGAAAGCAAGAGGTTAATCAGTAGCCGAAATAACGGGTGATTCCACGTTAACTATGACTTGCATAGTGAAACATGAGTCATGCAACAGAAAGCTAGCTGGCAGATGCCCCGCTTTGTTTGGCAGTATAACTATGGGGCTGGCCATCGCGATCCCTGGCGCTAAATAGGTCTGATCCGTTGAGACTTCATTATAATTCGTATTATTTCAGTATTGAAAACCGTTATCTGCAGAACCAGACAACGCCCTCATTATAGCTTGTTATAGTATTCATGAACGGAATGTGGTGCAACTTTTGGTCCATGTTTGTTTCCTGGCTTGTGGCTTCACGTTCTATGGATGATTCAGAACCAGAAGGTATATCCCAATGCAACCACACCAGAGCAAGAAACTTGAACCGCATCTAAAATTATTAAATAAGCTTTTATCTTTATGCCATAATATAATGCTCTCTTTTTTCATTCAAATATGCTGTGATGCCAGACAATTCTTGGGGAGACACGCGAAGATGAAGATGAGATCCTTCCACGGAAAGATTATGAGGTAAAATATATATATTATAATATATTCTGTGGTGGATCCAAAGTACATGCATGTTAACGATTTCCCAGTCATGAGATGTGTTGGAAACAACACAATACTTTTGCGTGATTGGGTAATAAAATGCTGACTTTGAGCTTGTTCTCCTGCGGCAGAGCTTGGACTATGACAGGTGCATCAATGAACCGTATGTGGACATCCTGGAGGCCATTGATAATAAGGTAGTCATAATAATACGTTTTCATTGGCCACTTTATAAGTAGGAAGTAGCGATAAAAAGATTTTACAGCCCTTGGTGATAGTAAATTTGCTCAAGAAACCTTTATGTTTGGTAATATGCAATGTACATTTATTAAATGGTAAAATGTATGTTAGTAGTTATAACGGTTAGTATCAAGGGCTAAGAGGAGTTGGGTCTGTCCTACTGTTATAAAAGTCTTTACAGTCAGCTTGCGTCCAGCATTCATTGGGGCATCTACACTAACTGCCAAAACATGCTTCCTACTACTCAGACTTAGAAGGAAGGTTTGGATGATCTTCATTTGTTACATTTATGAGTCACTTCAGATTTCTGTTTATGTTTCGTTGAGTTTAGGACTCTGAATGACTCAGCCCAGCTTTGGGAAACCTAATTCCCCTTTGGTAAAACACATGTCAAATTGTCACAGTAACTCTTCTTAACATTATTATTTTTATTGTCTTGTATTCAGCAACATTATTCATTATGTTTTAGCCAAGAAAGTAACTTTTTTTTCTGGTTTTTACTTAAAAAAATAGAAATCAAAGAAGTATGAAGCTGTGAAGTGGATGTTGGTGTTTGTCATCGGTGTTTCCATCGGCATGGTGAGTCATTTTGAATTCAGAGTTTATTACTATGGAAAGGTTCTGCATTTTAAACTCCTCTGTGCTGCCTCTGGCCTGTGGGCAGCTACAATGTATGACTTTGAAAGAGGAAACTGTGAGCCCTTGTTTGGTTCTTTTCAGGTTGGCCTTTTTGTGGACTTCTTCGTCAGACTGTTCACTCAGCTGAAGTTTAATTTGGTTGGAAGATGTATCCTTTGTGAATTACATAATCGCTTCCACCCAGCTAGCAATTAGATTTCACAAGGTTGACGTGCCGATCCTGTAATTGCAGCCTTGCTTCTCTGTTTATGTGACCCTTGCTTGTCCAGGTCCACAGGCTGTCCCCTTGCTCTGTCCTGCCTTGACTCGCTCGTCTAAGCTGTGGAGGAGTGCAGTGAGAGAGGCTGCCTGGCTCTTTCTCTGTTGGAGCTGCTGGCCTTCAACATGGCCTTCGTCTTCATCGCCAGCGTGTTTGTCCTCATCGAGGTACAGAGTTTCTGAGGAGCCAAACCCTTTCCGCATTCAACTGGCGCTTAATGTTCTCTCCCAGTGAGCATAATTTTTATTTTAGAGGAAAAACATTCGGGTTTGATTTTTTTGGTTTGCCAGCTGTGGTTGAGGTTTGAGGGATTGAGGGTACAGTCATTGCCCCGTACAGTCATCCACGCTCACTTGCAGCTCATGCTTCTGCATCTGCCTTTATAGCCCATAGCAGTGGGTTCTGGCATTCCCGAGATCAAGAGCTACCTGAACGGGGTGAAGATCCCTGGCATCGTCCGTCTCCGCACGTTCCTCTGCAAGGCCCTTGGTGTTCTGTTCGCGGTGGCTGGAGGTATCTCACCGTTCTTTGTACTTTGACCACGGATCGAAATGAAAACCTGTTTGATCTCCACCTCGTTCCACGAGTTGGCCAAATCAAACATTCCCTACAACAATAATACAGAGATGAAAACTGATTCATTGCTTGAGGGAGAGATGGGCTTCAGTTATGTGGCTTTGCAGTGTTATTTATTTACGTGGAAGGCAGTGGACTGAGATATAATGTTCCTCAGATCCATTCACCTGAGCTTAGGTGTTTTTGTACAGTGCAGTCCTTACACTCTTTTCATTAGCTGAGGGGTTGTCAGTATAGCTCAAAGGTGGTCAGCATACATGTTCACTGGTAACATCGGGGGCTGTTTTGAGGTTGATTTAATTGACCGTCACTGTCATGCCTGAGAGTGTCCCAGCAATGAAGCACTGCCTCTCTCAGGTTATAACTGAGTCCTCTTGTTCCCAGGTCTCTTTGTGGGGAAGGAGGGACCGATGATACACAGCGGGGCCATCGTGGGTGCTGGGCTTCCTCAGGTACACCAAGCGTTCGCTGCTCAGTGAGCTCTGGTCACGTGACAAGGGATGATGGTCACATGATAGAAATGCTGAAATATAAGCAAACTTTGACTGTACTGGGAGTGTTTGGCAGTTTACTGTAGTCTAATGTTACCATGCTAAAGTATAATATTATTGCTGTATCGTCATAATTTTACATTGTACTTTACGGTATCGGTCAAATCATTTTTTTGGTCTTTATTTTAACTTCATGCATTTTCTAGTTTCAGAGCATCACATTCCGGAAGATCCATCTTAACTTCCCCTATTTCCGTAGCGACAGGTGAGCTTCCCAGAATCCTCGCTGGCCGTACCTCTGCTGACTTTCTAAACACGTGTTAGACATCGACCGAGAAGAGCTGCACCCACAGTCTGAAATTTGAGAGAGTCATTGTGTAGCTTTAGTGTCAGACTGCTTAGTCAGTAATTTTTTTTTAAGGGGAAATTTTTCTGTAGCTCATTTTATGTAAAGTGACTTAGACAGCAGTTTCAACTATTCTTGCTGACTTTTCTGACCAGATACTATTATTGTCATTATTAATATTCCATCTATCCCTTTTCCCATAATCCTTTATCTGGTACAGAGTTCCTGGCTCCTACCCTAGAGTGCCTGAGGATTGTCGTTATTTTGGCAGGGTTTTCATGGTAAAGGTCAAAGCAGCTGCACCCTGCTGGCAGAGGTGGAAGGTTCAGGTCCAGAGAGTACAAATCCAGACCAAGGTTTTGTTTCAACCAACCACTTGAGTACTCTGTGACTGTAACTCTTCCTACTCAAGTGGTTGGTTGAAACAAAATCTTGGTCTGGATTTGTACTCTCTGAACCTGAACTTTCCAGCTCTGCCATCTGGTCAGAAGCGCAGGTCTTCAGCCTCTGTGTTCCTGTTGTCCTGTAAAAATGGCAGGAACATCAGACGGTTGCTATGTGACTGTGGGCTGAAGCCTGTGCTGAGTCACCGAATGGTGTCACGTGTGTGAGTCGCTCCTTCTGTGCCGTCGCAGAGACAAGAGGGACTTCGTGTCGGCGGGGGCTGCGGCAGGCGTGGCGGCCGCCTTCGGGGCGCCCATTGGAGGGACGCTCTTCAGCCTGGAGGAGGGCTCCTCTTTCTGGAACCAGGCCCTCACCTGGAAAGTGGTGAGATTGCAGAGCTGAGCTCGTCTGCCTCTCTGTCTGACAGTGGCATTAGACCCGGGGTTCATGCGAACTGTCAGTTAAGCATTTTTGTGAATGAGCAAATACTGAACTTTTACTGGACAGACTAATATCATAATATTAATATCATGTGCATAGAAATAGATGTTAAAATGGTTAATAGTTATGCTTTGATTGTAGAATCCTCATAAATGCATATTTGTTCATATGCCCTGGGCAGGGCCTCTCAGGTCTGGTTTGGGAATAATTATCTCAAATCGGCAGTTTATTCTTTGAGTGGGGTGTGGCATTTGAAGCGAGCTGTGCTATAACCGCAGCTGTAGATTATCTGGTGACACAAAGGGCCAACGCTGACACCCTTGTGCCTCGTCCCTCCCCTTCTCCCGCTGCACAGCTCTTCTGCTCCATGTCGGCCACTTTCACCCTCAACTTCTTCCGCTCAGGAATCAACTACAGCAAGTGGGGCTCCTTCCAGCTGCCCGGTCTGCTCAACTTCGGCGAGTTCAGGGTGAGGTGCTCGCTCGTCATTCCAGCCTGAGGGGCCTCCTCACTGGGCTTCCCCCATGAAGTCCTTTCCCAACTGGAAAGGTGACCCAAAACCATACACTCATCAGTGGTTTACAAGTCACATCTCATAGCTTGCGAGTAATTTTCCTCTCCTCTCTGATTCATCTCCACTGTACTTAGGGCAACATCTTTATGTTCACTTGTGTCTTTTGTCAAAGGCAAAAGTGTAAAGATTTCTTGGGATTTGATTTGGAGTTGCTGTGCTGTTTTGCTCTTTAGGACAGCTGGATTCTCTGCTGGTTGTGGAGAATCTGGCACACTTGTACGTGACACTCTCTCTCTCTCTCTCTCTCTCTCTCTCTCTCAGTGTCTGAATGGGGACAAGAGTTGCCACTTGTGGACAGCAGTGGACTTGGCGTTCTTTGTGATCATGGGTGTCGTGGGTGGCCTCTTGGGGGCGCTCTTCAATTGCATGAACAAGAGGCTGGCCAAGTACCGCATGAAGAACGTGCACCCCAAAGCTAAGTTCATCAGGTACTGTCAAATCCCCCTCCCCTTGCCTCCAGCATTTACTACTGCGTTCATAAGTGGTGGCTACTTTAACATTAGCTTTGTGCTAATGTGGCTACTTGTTCACCGTAATCCAACAGTGCTTGAATTTTTCCATACATATTCCAGGAAGCTCAAGGCACCCTCAGCATGTGAGGCCATTGATCAGTGTTTCCCAGTCCGGTCCTCGGGGACCCACAGACAGTCTGGCAGGGAGCTTGGAAGGAGCAAAAACGTGGACCGACCTTGTGTCCCTGAGGACCAGACTGGGAAACACTGCCATATACTATGGGTAGTTCAGCAACCCTAGTTGACTCACCGCATGTTTTGGGGAAAACCTTGTGGAAACGAGGAGAACATGCAACCACACACAATGCAGGGGGCACCGGAGTGTGCAAGGAAACATTTAATTAAAAGTAGTGAACAGTGTGCTACTTCGTATTTTGGTTCTATCTGCCAAAAATAGCTTTGAGTGTGTGCGCACGTGTGTGTGTGTGTGTGTGTGATTTCTTTTGTTTTGCTTTAGGTTAATATTAAGTGACATTTCATCCACTAAAATCGTTAAACTGGTTGATCATTTTAAGGAGGTGAAGCTGCAGGATGAGCGATGTTTCCGTTCGGCCCACTGTGTTTCCCTCCTTTTGCCCCCCCCCATGGTCTGGTGTCAGGGTGCTGGAGAGTCTGCTTATCTCCTTGGTAACGACAGTGGTGATATTCGTGGCCTCCATGACGCTGGGAGAGTGCCGTGACCTCTTGCCTTCGACGTCCAACAATACCACCACTCTGGTAAGTCCCCTTCGCATTTAGTGTGCTGTGTGTTCTTTGAGGGTGGCGGGCGTTTAAATCGGTGGCTAAAGCAAGAATCTGCAGGTGTCGGGCAACGAGGACGTCAACTCCACCGTGAAGCAGTTCTTCTGCCCGAATAAGACGTACAACGACATGGCTACACTCTTCTTTAACCCCCAAGAAGTGGCCATCAACCAACTCTTCCACCAAGATGGTGAGCTGATGTCTCGGGCTTGCACACCATGAGTATAGCACCCCTCTGGGGCTCTGACACACCTGTCCACCCTGCACCAGGTGCACCGATGCACACCTACCATTTTGGTTTATCTGAAGTGACCCGTACTCTATGGAATGCACATTTACACTGCCTGTATTCCTTCATCTGCTCCATAATCTTCATCTGCTGATCATAGCGTCTAAAGTACCAGTTGTTGCTCCACTGAACACCTTGTAACTTGATCTTCTAAGTTGCATGAATCGACCTTCATTCACACTTCAGAGCTTCCCCAGCCTTCAGGTCCCACGTCCGTCCTGCGTCCTGCTAATTACCCACTAAGTATGGGACTCTGGCTATTTAGGTTAAATATTCACAGCAGCAGAGCCGCACTTCTGGGCGTGAAATGTGCTCTTGACCGCCGGCCGCCGTCGTCTCTCTTGCAGGAACCTTCAGTCCGGTGACTCTGACCATCTTCTTCGTGCTCTACTTCCTGCTGGCCTGCTGGACGTACGGAGTCTCTGTTCCCAGCGGCCTTTTCGTTCCCTCCCTGCTCTGTGGTGCGGCCTTCGGCCGTCTGGTGGCTAACGTCCTCAAAATGTAAGCCTGGTGCCACTACTCTAGTGTCCATGTGCTTTGCACGCAGTGCATAGAAATTTGAATCTGAGTAGCACTGCTATTCAGCAACTGGCTCAGGTATAAGAGTGGTTTGGTGATGTATTGGCAGTAAGGGGCAGCCAGTGAGGTACAGTGAAATTTAAACATTTTTCCATTTTGTATTAAATATTTTCCTTCAATTAATTACATGAAATTTAATTTCTTCCTATTATTAATTGGAGGTTTTTTTTGTAACTGGATCTCAGTACAGTGCATTACGGTTGTAGAAAAGAAGTTAAGTTTTTCTGTAACTACGTTTCTGTGGACATTTCTATAGCCAGCCTTGTATATCCTGCCCTTACTTGCACTGTACACTGTAATGCACTGTATTAGTTTTGTGCTGTATATCTATATATTTAATAGTATTGGGCTGAGCGATATCTAAAAAGTTGCAATATTTTAATTTGAATGCAGATGAAGGATAATATCATGTTGTCCCCACCCCCATACACTTTTTTTGGCCAAAAGCGTGAAGAAGCAAAGTACAGAAAATCCACTAAACGGCCAGCATTAAAGCGTGACAGCCTGCTGTCGATTAGCATCGTTTGTTTTAGTCTCTCTGGAAAACGAACGATCAGCGTGCCAGATTAAATTATGATTTCACAACGCATCTAAAGCAGTGGTTCACACACTATTGTTTACATACACTGATATCTTTGTGTGCCATACAAGGAACTAAAAAATAGTACTGTGGTTTTGCTTAACTGGAAAGGAAGACCAGATGGCCAAAGTGAAAGATGGCTCTCGTGTGTAGCCTTGTGCTTGCGCCCCTGACAGGCACTAATCACCACTGAGTCACTTGTCTGATATCATTGATTATTAATAATATTGTCATATTGCCCAGGCCTGTTATACTGTAGAGGTCTATTCGGTAATACAGAATTCATTTCAGAAATTCTTCTGCATAAGGCTCCCCTTGTCTTACTGCTGGTAAATACAGAGATTTTAAAAGCATCCACCCTTTACAAATTCAGTGTTTAAGCCGCTCCCGGCTCGCAGCATGCGGGCAGCTGGCTTCCCGCCTCGTGTTGTGGTTTGATCTCCAGGGCTGCGGGTTTTCTGTGTCACCCGCCTTTGTCCTGGCCTGGTGCTGGCCCACTTCTACCTGTTCTAATTTAGGTTTACGAGATGTTACACACTGGTTGTTGATCCGCAAGTAACAAAAGTCGACTAATCACATTCAGTGATGAAGCTCCTGCTTTGTTGCATGTCGTTTTTACTCATGGAGTTTTTTTCCCCTCCAAGTGCTCAGTTGTATTTCCTGGCCTGTAGGCAGTTTCCCACAATGCACCACTCCCTCTATTGTCCTGACTTGACCTGCTTTGCACTAATTCTTCCCACACTGTCTTCTTCCCTCTACCCCAGAAACATTGGCATGAACATATACTCGGGGACCTTCGCTCTGATTGGAGCGGCCGCCTTCCTGGGAGGCGTGGTCCGGATGACCATCAGCCTCACTGTAATTCTTATAGAATCGACCAATGAAATCACATATGGGCTGCCCATTATGATAACACTAATGGTAATGTGTGTTTGATATGTTTCTTTTTTTATCCGTACTTCCCAATTGGGCAATCATAAAAACCATTTTAGCATTTTATAAAATGAATTACCAGAGAATAGCTGCCAGTTGGATTGATTTTTTTGTTTTAATATTGAGCTGACATTCATAATTGAATGTGTTGTGCTTAATGGTTTTCTTAAGCTATAAGACTTAAATATGGCAATTGGAAATTGTCCAGAATAATTGGTTTGTGAGGTTGTACTGTGTTCCCATAGGTACTAATGTCTGTTGTGCTGCAGCAAGGCTTCGTTGAACTTTGGTGAAAGATTAGTTGCTAAACTGATATGCTAGCAAAATTTTGCAGGCATGGTGTGACTTGAGGCTTTTTGCTTTGCAATGATCCAAATGTTTAGATTATTGCATGAAACTACTTTCAGGTGGCAAAGTGGACCGGGGATTTCTTCAACAAGGGCATATATGACATCCACATTAAGCTGAAGGGCGTTCCTCTTCTGGAGTGGGAGACAGAGGCGGAGATGGACAAGTGAGTGATCCAATGAGAAGCTGCATTTATGTCGTACCCACCCCCCCACCCAGATAAATGGCCGAGTGCCGCCTTTGGTTTCAGGCTGACGGCCAGTGACATCATGGAGCCCAACCTGACCTACGTGTACCCACACACTCGCATCCAGTCCCTGGTCAGCATCCTGAGGACCACGGTGTACCACGCCTTCCCGGTGGTGACCGAGAACCGGGACAACGAGAAGGAGTTCATGAAGGGCAACATCCTCATCAGTAACAACATTCGGTTCAAGGTAAATGCCGCACCCGTCCACTATATGGCACTAGAACTTTGTGTATGTGCCCTTGCTCCACAGAATTGTGGTGCCAGTATGACACTGTTAATCTGGCAACCCAACACCAGGGGCAGCAGAGAGGTGTGTGTGTCTGTGTCTGTCTGTGTGTCAGAAATATCCCCTGCAAACAGGGTCGGCTCTCGCTATAGGCAGTCACCTAGGGCCCCCAAATTACCTGTATTGTGGAAGATCGGAAATAATAATCTTTTCTTGGTAGGGGGGCCTCCCAATTAACATTTTGCGTAGGGCCCCAGAGAAGGTGGAGCCGGCACTGTCTGCAAATATAGCAGCATCTTGGAAAAAGCTGCTTTTTTTGTAGTGGGGTGGGAATAGGAATTTTAAATTGAGGTATGTACAGAGGTCAATACAACATGAAGAGGTCATGCCCTCTGAGCAGGTCTCCATTGTCCCGTGAGCATCACTGCAGGTATTTAAATTTGGAATTTTAAATTTGTGTATGCCTTATGATGATGGTCCATCTTGTGGCCCTCCCTCAGAAGAGCAGCGTCCTGACCCGGGCCGGCGAGCAGCGTCGGCGCTGCCAGTCCATGAAGTCGTACCCGTCCAGCGAGCTGCGGAATGTGTGCGATGAGCAGGAGGTTTCCCAGCCGGTCGGGGATGGGCAGGACATCTTGGAGCAGATGCTGGAGAGGAGGTGGGGGCCGGCTGAGGGGGGGGCACCAAACCACACGTTTTAATTTTCTTCAATATACCATCTCATGTAAACCTTCACAAATTCAGTTTGCTGAATCAGGGCTAGGAATTTTATCATAGTAACGCATAGTATTAATATTTATTCATAATGTGTTTCTTTGATCGAATTAACGCATGGAGCTTGTTGATATCCAAATGCGAGAATAGTATGAGCGAAGATTTTTCATTGAGACCTGCAACATTCCTTCCTGCTTGTAAACAACGTGAGTTTAGCTTGTGACACCACACAGAATCCCATAATTCAAAGCTAAAATCAAAACAATCAATTAGCGTCTCATGGGGAAACTGATGTAGCCTTTGTTTTAAAAATTTGTCAGACCGATGCATACTTAGGATAAAAATGTCATAATTTTCGTTCTACCTTAAAATATTTCATATGGTTTTTTTATGTTATTAAACACACTTTCAGTGGTTGTCAAGCTTCTGTTTGTAGAGGCAATTTCCAAAATGTTTCTGTATTTTTATATTCCTTATTCGTTACTTTGCTGGCCTTCAGTCGGCATAAATACAATGTCTTCATCTTTATATTATGATGATGATGATGATGATGATGTTGTTGATGCTTTATTTGATATTTGCACGAGTACATTGGAATTCTTATTTTTCCTATGTCCCGTCATGCTCTTCTTCGAAACATGCACACACACATGCAGTTGAAAGCGAAACATGGCGTCTGAGCGCCGGAGTCATGCCATTTATCTGGCCCCCCTGGAATATATTGTAGGGTTAGGGGCCTTGCTCAAGGGCCCAACGGTCATGTGACTACAGGCCTTATCTCGAGTCCTATCAGATATTCACCAAGCAGCCTTAATATTTACAGCAGTGTTTTGTGTTGGGAAGGTTAACTTGAAGTCCAGGCAGAAAGTTTTTAACAGTTCCTCCTGCCCTAATATATACGGTATCTGTGGGTATGTTGGTGAGTGTCCCTGACGTCTTTCTTGCAGGCACACGCCTTACCCCAGCCTGTACCCCATGGAGTCCCCCAGCGAGGACTGGACCATGGAGGAGCGTTTTCGGCCCCTCACCTTCCACGGCCTGATCCTGCGCTCGCAGCTGGTGACCCTTCTGATCCGCGGCGTGTGCTATGCCGAGAACCAGTCGGTCAGTGTCCCGCGGGGCATCACGGTTCCCCGGGCAGGATCGTCAGCATCCGGCCCGGCACGGACCTCTTGCTGGTGCCGATCCACCCCCCAGCTCACTGTGTTTGTGCGGAGATGTATGTTATGCATTAAAGTTTGATTCGGCATCCCACATGCTACATGCAATCACTGCATGTAATGCTTGAGCAGTCAACGCAGGCCGGACCATTTTGATAGTATATTAATAATAATATGATAATAGTAATAATAATAACAAGGAAAATAATTATGTTTTTAAAGCAGTTGCACCATCTTAAATATTTGGAAGCTGGGGTGATTTAAAATAGGACTGGAATTCTGTCAGTCAATTCTGCAGTTCTGATATGAGGTAGGAGTTTGAGCTCCGTTTTTGGAGGCATCGCACAGATTACGTTTAACGAACAGAACTCGAATGTCGTTCCCTGGGTTCTGCAGAGTGCCGCGCAGCCACGCCTGTCCTACTCGGAGATGACGGAGGATTACCCCCGCTACCCTGACATCCACGACCTGGACCTGACCTTACTGAACCCGCGTATGATCGTGGTGCGTCTCCGTGCCTGGCGCTGCTCGTGAATGTGATGTCGAGGCTCAGAGGGTCGCTTGACGTTGGTGTTTTTGTTCACGCTCTCAGGATGTCACACCCTACATGAACCCGAGCCCCTACACGGTCTCCCCAAACACCCACGTGTCTCAGGTGTTCAACCTCTTCAGGACTATGGGACTCCGCCATCTCCCTGTGGTCAATGCTGTTGGAGAGGTACTCTACAAATTTCACAGACTCCTACAAATGCAGCAGCTTAGAATGTGACTGTCATTATATGTCTATAGGTATGCATAAGAATGACTATGTAGCAGTCTGCATTAGACCTGGATATTGCCATCTAGTTCACAATATAAAACTCTTCACAATACTAGTGACATGATTCAATTCAACACAATTCATCATGATATTACCATTGAATCCTTATGGTTAGCACTCCGTTATTGAAATAATTGATCTATTTAAATTTAAAATAGGCCAAATTTAATCAACAGCCATGAATAGCCCTTAACTACCAAGGATAATTCAGTATCTTGTATAAAGTTGTTGCAGACGTCACTTCCCAGTTGTATAAACTTAAAGGCAAACAGGGAAAAAAAGTATGGAATTAAATATTTGACTTGACAACAGCATTTCGGAGGTAGTTCTTACATTGCAGTGCACGTAGCATAGGCTACATAAACTGCATATTTTTAATTAGCAAATGTTGAAAAAGTATAAAGCATTTACCTCTACCATTGTTAAACGGTACTGCAGTAAATTAATAAATTGATGCAAAGGTTCAAAATATCGATGAAAAATCGTGACACTGAGTTGCAGTATTGATGCAGCTGTAGTTTGCATCACAGTATTTGTATGTTACAATGTACAATGTATTTCTTTCTCTGTATATGACCTTTGAACTCCACCTGTTATTAATTCCTTGCTACAGCCGTGTTCCCTTTTAGCCAATCAGATGTCGCCACAGTGCCGTCAGCTTTTCCCTCATCATCCTTGATGCCACACCCCCCTTCATTCCCGCCTCCACGTCCAGCTTCCCGTTCTGCTGTCGGTTCCCTTTCAGATGGTGGGAATTATCACGCGGCACAACCTGACGCACGAGTTCCTGATGGCCAAGCTCCGACAGCACTACATCACCATCTAACCGGCGCCGATCGTCTCCACCGGCCCGTCAGGAACGGCCCCGCCGCGGAACAAAGAGGTATCCAGAACCACCCTCCAGAACCACGGTCATTCCTGCCCTGCCCACAGCTCCGCCACGCCGATGCTTTGTCCTCACTGTCAGAGGGATTTTAGGGACGGGGGCCTGCCGGATGGTCCCTGTTGGCTCTCTTCGTTATTCGACCCACTAGACCCACGCCGTTTGCTTCCTGCTGCCCTGATCTGCGGAGTGCTTGACCTGATCTACTTTTGCTTGTGAACACCATGATTTATCATCAGTGCTTTGCAGCATCAGAATGTTTAAACTGACTTTAATCACCTTTTATTTCATTTTACGGCTTTTTTAAGTATTTGCATTATTTGCACTAGAACAGTTTTAGCTAATAGCTGTTTTCAGTGAATCAGTTGACCGTAAAAATTTGTGTACCAATCACCTGCTGGGACTGATCAATTCAAAGGAAGTGGAATGTTTCCCCTTCAGATGCACCAATAAGTGGCTGTAATGTGGTTCTTTGGAATCCAGTCATGACTAGGAGAAAGTAACGCTAACGTATCAGTGTAGACAGTTTGGGCACCTGTATCGTCTGATATCCGTGGGACCACTTGCAGGATGTCGTGTAGAGCCCCACATGACCTGACCACAAGCTAGGCACATAGTGTCCATGCAGGGCATAGTGAGTGCCAGTCCATCACAACGGTCACACACAAGGGCAGCGATCACAAAGGACGTGTGCAGGGGGCTAATTGGGACTGTACCACTTAGAGACACGGGGGAGATTTAGTCGGACCCTATGACAGAGAACAGATGAGACACTTCAATTTTCCATTTTTTGCTGCCGAGTCATTTTCAGTGCATGTAACTTAAGCTGATTATATTTTTGTACTTTATTTATTTTTTAATTTGATTGACAGTCATACTGTGAAGTGCTTTTATATTGTTAATAACAGTAATATTCTGTATTGTCAAACCGAGATAGAAAGTTCCAGTCACGGTAGGCAGTCTAGGTGAAATTGTGAAAATGCCCCCCCATTCCCCACAGATCTGGAGGAACAATTTGTGTTGCAGTCTGAGTTGAGGTTGAGAATTTGTTCTTTGAGTAGTGCAAGCTAGATAGATATTCTGCCAGATAACACTGTGAAATGCTATTGCTTGCTCTGGTTGCTTTTAGCTTTCCATTATGGAGATGTATGAATCTGCCCTGAGATTCTTTTTCATTTATATCCAATCCTCAGGGACCCCCAGACGGTCCACGTTTTTGCTCCCTCCCAAGTCCCTACCGGGGTCTCTGAGGACCTATTTGAGAAGCACTGTTTTATATTCTATGCCTGCTTTCGGATCAGTATGAAACTGACGTGTAACCAGGGAGGAGGAGCAAAGACTGAGGAGCCATACTTCGAATATTAATCCTGTAAAAACCAAACAAAAAAAAAAAATCTGTTTGCTCGTGCTGCACTGGAAGGATCGTGCTGTGAGCATATCAGGCAGTCCAGGAAGCACCTTGACACTAATTCGCACAAAGGCGTGCCGTTGTTAACGCGGTACAGGTCGTGTAGAGCCGGGGACGGGTTAGTCAGCCTCTCGCAGGGCTAGCACGGCTCGACATGGTGATGTGCTGATGTACTGGGCTCAGGTGTTGTGCTTGGTCCTCTGATGTAACGCGAGAATGCCTGAAACTCCTAGTGCAGAAAGTCTGGTTCTGTGCCAGATTATTCATTATGAATAATAATAATGATTTTTAATTGCTAAGCAGATGCTCTTTTCCAAAGCTACTTACACAAATTAGTTGCTGGCTTATACATTTATACACACGACTGTTTTTACTGGAACGAGTTCAGATTTTATACCCTGATTTTAGCTATGAGTCCAGGTTCCGCTCCTGCTGCCTGACCTTTGCCCTTTCACCCTTGGCCACTCTGAGCCGTGTCATCTTCCTTTACACGCCTGAGTCATGCCTGCGTTTTTCTTCCGTGTGCCCGAATTCCCCGGCAGGCCGCATACTGTCGCATTATGGAGTCGCGGGCCGCACGCCAGCTGCTATGCAATTAAACGGATGTTACGGCTTCCGTCGCATTGACCCGGGACCCACCTGCCTCTGGCATCTCGCCTTCCTACCGAGCCCTAATTAGCCCTGATTCAGCCGTTTGCTCACTTCTGGCTGTGATTTGACGCATATTTCCATTTCTTTAAATACTTCATGAGGTGTATTAATACTGAGAATAAA
Organism: Cryptomyrus ogoouensis; assembly: GCA_025773925.1. Lineage (NCBI taxonomy): Eukaryota > Metazoa > Chordata > Actinopteri > Osteoglossiformes > Mormyridae > Cryptomyrus > Cryptomyrus ogoouensis. The sequence continues at coordinate 103,177 of JAOYFF010000012.1, read as the reverse complement.
ACATAAAAGTAACACGTTTGTTTACTGAGCTTTCAATTACTGTTCAACATTTACACTAAATAGATTAGGTAGTCATGAGTTAAATAATGCATAACTGTATTGTTTGGACTGCATATCCTCTGAAGTATGGGATTACCTTTTAAACTCAGGACATTTCAGGATGTTTTTGTTCGTTTGATTGAACTTGATTGGACTAAATAAACACAAGGGAATTTTTGAGGAAATTTATTTAGCTACATCAGTGTACAGCTTCAACATTTGATTGAGTTGCCCATGACTGGTTTGTCAGGTGTTTTGTAACCACTCTGTCAAGCTTGAATCTTTGTTTTTATGGACTATGTTCAGTGGAATGAAACTGGAGAGATAGTGGCTTCCCTGGACCGGCGCTTGGAAAGGCAGGCTTAGCGATACTGAAAAACTGAAAGTGTCAGGCGCGTAGTGTAAGTGATGGATCCCCACCTGCAGGAGGCAGATAGTCCGTCCGGCCTGTCCGAACCACTCAGCCCAGTCTACACCTCATTTTACACATGGAGTTTTTTTCCTGGATAGGTAGTTTTGATAGGTTACTGATTAAATTTCACATGGACCTGTTAAGCGGCATTGCTACGTGGACCATGTTCTGGTCGTTTGTAGATGAAATGTGAGATCCCAACTCAGTCGAGGGAATCCCACTCGTAATATTTCCTTCTTTTCTGATGGGGGATCCCTGGGGATTAGTGTATTATTATAGGGCCACTCTGTCTCAATGATAGAAGTAGAGTCCTCACATTCCGGGAACTTTATAGTGACATATTCACACGGAGAGTCTGAAGGAAGCATAACAGTGGTCTTTGTGAACGACATCACTGTGATGGAGTTTAGGAAGGATGGACACACAGTGTCCGGAAGGTTGTGTTCTTTAGGATCTGTGTGTCTGCAGAATCCCTGTTCATAGGTCTGGTCCCACTGTCATTCTGTTTTTAAAAGTCATTTCAGGATGCCGACATGAAATTATTTTGCACTTGCATTTTGTGAAAGGAATTTTTTTTTATGCATATTTGTGTAATAGTATAATTTATTATCCATGATAAAACACAGGACAAATCTGACTGAAATTCATTTGTTGCATTTTATTTCATGTATACATAAGTAATCACACAGTGCTTTGTGAAACTGGTACCAGTGTTGATACGTTATACATTTGAATAATAATCAAATTTAATTCTCACTTAGTTTGTATTTCCCCTGTGTAGAAATGAGCTATATAACATCAGAAGTTGCTTTTACATTAATGGATTTTTCTACTTTTTTTAACAGTGTTATTTTCTTTAAAAGACTTATTTTTGTGTCATTGAGTGTATTTAAGTACGCTTTTATAAAGTTGTATTTTTATGCCAGAGTATTGTACGAGGACGATGAGGATGATGACCATATGTGACTTTGGTGTCCTCCTCTGTTAATAAAATGTCCCAGCTGGTACCACATATGCCTGTAAACCCATGAACTCAAAATGAACTCTTTCGTTATTCTGTTTCATGCCTAACCTTCGGTAGCTCTGCGCTTGTCATTTTATTGGGAAGTTTGGTCATTTAACCTGGTTGTTCCTCTGTTGTCTGTCTGCCGCCACACCTCCTGTTTCACAGTCCTGGCTCCCCAAGCCCAGCTTCACAGGTTCAGTCCTGCCCGGTGTAGCGGCATGGCCGATAATTACCGCCTCATTGACATTTGAAATGCCTGCTGAGGTGACCTGCCACCCAAATCATTACCTAAGTGCGGTTAAAAGCTGGGAACCAGCAGAAAGCCATAGTGTCTCTGCAGGTCGGCTAGCCCCGCTCTGCGATTGGCTGAGCTCGCGGGAGGCGGTAATGTTGAGGTAGCAGTGTGGCACTCTGCAGGGGTAACTACAGGTCACCGAGAGCTCTGCTCATGTGACTCTTACAGGTATTGAGTTCTATATGCGCAAAAACGGTGGCCAGGTCTGTTGTTCCACTACTTTATCAGTGCTAACTTTAGGAAGTATATTCCTTCATTTTAGTAACCTTAACAGTATTCTCAGTGTGTGCCCCTCAAAGTATAGGCTGTCAGATTAATGTTTGTCTTTCAAGTGTGGGTGTGGAATTTTTATATAAATACTCGGTTGCCAATATCCACTCCCCCCCCCCCCGATCAAATAAAATTAAGTTAAACACTAAATGGTTCTTCTGGTGTTTTCATTCAAGTCGCACGCCGTGATAGAAAATTTAAATATTCTTTGTTGCAGTTCAACAAGTAAAATTTGATGGATTATTGCCGTATGACTGCAAATAATACGCACTTCCCAGCTGAGAAAGTGAGAGGTGATGTTTCTTCATCAAACACCTGGCTGATCAGTGTGGACTGACGCTGCTTCAGTAAGAAGGAAGGGTGTCCGGTCTGTGAATAATGAGCTGAGAATCAGCCTGACTGCCGTAAAGAGCTGGTTGGCGTCCTTGCTGCATTGCAGAGAAAGAAAACCGGACTAATGGGGGAGGGAGTCATGTGATGTGACGGCGTTTGGGTTTGGTCGCGACGTCATTTGCGTGCTGCTGATATTGTGGGTGTGACAGATGCGAGCCCCCTGTGTGTATCGTCTGCGAGTGACGGGCCATAAGTCACACCAGTAAACTGCCAGAGGGAGGAAGGGATGGAGGGAGCATTCAGGCACTCGTCCGCGAGGCCCAGGCATCCCTCGTTCTCTCTGATTGGGCCACACAAGCAGAGCAATGCCTACCATCCCGTATCAATTGTATTCATCTGGAGAGTGAAGGGGCATAATCTGAGTCCCTGACGTGAACAAACAGCTACGTCTTTGGACAAAAGTGACTTTAGATATAAATACTTCTTTATTTTTCTGCACTGATGTGTATCCATGATGTGGGAGTATTAAGCAGCAGCCTACACATACTCTGCCTACAAAGGAGAGGCGTGTGGCTGTATTTGCCTAATGGACTCTGATGGTTAATATTAGGAGTGTCCTAATAACATTTGGAGCAGGTGCTGACAGTCTCCCGTAATAAGCTTCCGCTGCTGTGTCCGTCGGCTGTGCGCAGTTGGGACAGTTGGCGGTTAAACAAAAAAAAAAAAAACACAAAGGTAGCTACAGATTGTCCCACTGTCAGATGGCACCATCTTTAGGTAGCAGCTAATGTACATCTATATTTAAAGTTAACCTTTAAAGTCTAATTACGGTTACGATGGTTTAACATCCGGATATACAAATCCTCACCAATCAGCTTTGAATCCACGCGTGTTTTCACAAAGGATGAGGTCTCGAGTTTAAAACTGGTAAAACATTTCATTTCTTGGCTGTCGCTGATAGCAATGATGAGCAATATAAAGTCAAAAAATATATATTTTTTCAAAAGCATGTAGGTATGGAAAAAAGGTCCCAGAGGTGTTCCGAAGCTTCTATCCTAAAAGAAAAAGAAGAAAAAAAAATGTAAAAAATTACTCAACTCATTATCTGTAAAGGATTCGTTTGAATACATTGAATTTTAATGCTCTTTGAAGTTTGCACCTGTCAAATGCGGTACAGGAGCTGTGCTGATGAGAGTTAACAGCTCCGTAGCTTTTGTAGCCTTGAGGAACGCCACGGTGGAAAGCATACCTCGCTTTGGACTGCAGCCCAGGCCGCTAGAGCTCCCGATCCGGTCGATCCGTCCTCCGAAGCAGGCGGACTTGCTTCGGGTCGACATGAGCAGGTCCTGCAGCAGGTTCCTCTGGGCCCGGAAACCATCCTCTGGGGTTGTCCCTTGAGAGGCTTTGTCCCTGGTCCACTCCGGGCCCGCAGGGCTCTGCTCGGGGTCCAGCCTGCCGTCCTGGTAGTCGGACGCCCCATCAGCAGCCTCCTCGCCGGCCAGAGTCTCCTCGAACTGCTCCAGCAGACTCTGTTGGGGAGAATCGTGTGCCGTCTGATCACATGCCAGATCCCAGTCCAGGTCTTCACCTTAGCTTTTTGGTGGATAATGTTTTACAGGAGTCTCCCTGAACAGCTTGGGGTCAAGATCATTTTGCAGTTGTCTTTCAGCTGTCTCTGGGTCACATTTCTTTTATTTATGGAAACATTTTCTATGAAGTGCACTATGACAAGCTCAATTGAAAGAGTATGAAACAACAAATCACATTTAATTGATTGATAGAGCTTAACGCCGCTGTTTTCTCAACCTGTCTTCTCCATTTCATGCTTGTTTTCTGTCACCGTTAAGAGGAAGAACCTGAATCTCCGGAGTAGTTTTTAAGCCCCTGAACTGCGCTGTCAGTTTCAGTTTTGTGCATGTTCAGTATCATTCCAGCATTTCTAGATGTGAAACAGCATCAGTAGTTTTCAGTGACAGCAGGTCTGAAATCCAGAGCAACCTTCCTGTGTTTTCCATACTTTCAATCATTGATATTTTCGTTCAAAACAAATTACTTCCTAGGCATATAACTACCGATACAATGGCAGCTGCTGAGGCTTTGAAGCTGAGATATTCAGCTGTGTCATTGTGAGTCCCAGAGTAAAAGGTTGCGTTACTGATTCAATTTTTAAATGTTAATAAGATTTAAAGTGATTTATAATGTTGATTTAGTTTAGTTAACTGCAGTTAACTTTAAGTTAAATGCAGATGGGTTTACAATGTCAGTTAATATTTTTCAGAACGTTGAAAGTTTTATTTTATTTTATTTTTTTGACTTTGTAGATTTTTAAAATTTTTTGTCTTCAGCCTTCAGACGTTCAGTTTTAATAGCCCCATGGGTCGTTTATGCTTTGTGCATTGATGTCTAGGAATCGAGATCTCCAGTTATCAGCTCTCTCGAAGACTCAGTTGTAAGAGATTGAACCCAACCTTAAAAATAATTCATGAGAATAATATTAAATGTTCAGTCCCATGCTTCTTGTGTTTTTCATGGAGGTTTAGCCTCAAATAGAGACCTAATATTTTTTCATGATGAAGTGGATTAAAAATGAAGTTAAATATTATAAAACTCAATAATACAGGTAAGGCGGAAGATCATCGTGAAATGATTCCAAAGCAGGGGAGATTGCTTTCAGCAGTTCTTATTTTCTTTTGTAATTTTATAAACTTGCATTTTATAGGTCATTGTCCGTTGTATTATTTCTTGATGTTAAAGGCAAAGAGTGTTAATTTTTTCTACTCATTCATTAAAACCTGTAATATTTCACCGTTACATTCAAACTGTTAACCCTATCATATTTCCAGGTTTATCTTCATCCGAATACGTTTTTCCTCATGAATCTTATTGTACTGCTGGAGTTAAAGTTCCATTAAAGGCAGACACTTTCCATTATGAGCCACCAGCTGATTGTCCGCTACAGTGTCTGTATGTTCCCATTGTCCTGTGTGATGAGCACGGCAAATTAATAAGACCTAAGTTACCCTTTGGCATTTGGATGAGTTTGAGTGAAGATTTTGCGTCTTCCCTTCCTATGACGTAAAGCTGATTAGTATAACCAAAGCAGTAACTCTTACCTTCAGCCTGGCCAGGTCTGCCGCCGCGTAGGCCCTGCCCAACACGTGTCCGTTCACCAGCACCTGCTGACAGAGTAGCACAAAGATTCCGCAGAGGATCACTGTCCTCATTCTGTCTAAGTGTTTGGTCTTTTTTTCAGTTCCAAAACGTGTCCTTCTGAAATGGCCACAAACTCTCAGCCCATCTTTTATAGGCCTCGCGCAGACAGTCCGGTGTCCGCAACTCATTGCTGCATTATTTGGCTGAAGTGCATTCTAACACCTTCACACGATAAGCTGGTGAGAGATTTCCTTTTAAAGCGGCCGCAGAGCCCTGGGCGACCCGTCCGCGTGAGCACTCGCCCCGGCTCCACTTGAACAGAAACGTTCACGGACTCGCCGGCAGTCTTGTAGACTGAGCTCAGATATGTGGCGTGGCGGCTGGAATGCACCCAATGCATGCATGTCTCATGTGACTTTTAAATGACCAGAAAAAGCCAACCATGGTCATTTCGGATCTGGATAAAATATTTTATGTTTAGCCTAATAATTATCTCAGAGCTACTCAATATAAGTAGTCTACTGGGTGTTGCCTATTTCAGAAAAAAACTAATCTGTACCAGTGGTGGATGGTGATTTCTTAATATTCAGGAAACGCAGTGTAACCAAAAAAGGTCTTTTTCTTATTTTAGTAGGTCAGCTACTTCTATGTAAATTCTGCTCTCCTTCATTGAAGGACTCCTTTAGAATGTAATCAGCATTAGCTGCAGTGTCTGCCATGTTCCTTCAAAGCCTCTAGCTCAGCTTGAACACACACACAGCTTAGTTAGCAAGCCAAATAGTCTAAAATTAAATAGACTAAAAATCACTCGGCTTGAAAATGCAACAAACGATCAAACTGAAAACTCCGTGATAATTTTATTTACCATATTTATAAATGCCGATGGTGGAAGATGATGTCCTGCCCAGCCCGTCCTGTTAGCCACACTCTCCGCTTTTCCTCCCTTCATGGCCCTAACGAGCCACGCCTGGTGCTCGTTAGTCTCACCTCTGGTTCCTGTCCTCTCGTTAATCACTCCCAGCTGCCTCCTGTTTGCTCCCTTGTTAATCTTGTCTTGTAGTGCTTCCCAGGTCTGTGTTGGCCCTCTCTGTCATTGAAGTTGTTACCTGGGCTACGCCATGTCCTCCCTTCTTGGCTGACCCTTTTTTCAATCCCTCGTGATTCTGTTTGTTTTGAGTTTGGTTCAGCTTCATTTAGTAGACCCCCATTGGCCCTTGCTCATGCTTGCTCTCGCTCCTTTTATTTCGCCGACACATGACAGATGGTATATAAAATGAAAAACTGTCACCCTGGGTTTCACTGATCTGATTCTGTCCACCTGCATGCGGCCAAATGAATGAATCCTGCGACCCAGTGTGAAACCTGTCAGCCATGAGCATTAATGTTATTGGTAGTTAGTCCTGTCTTGTGCAGAGAAGCCTGGCTTCCAGGCAGGTCTAAACTATCTGACTGCAGGTCTATCTGTTCAGTCAGCGTTAGCTAAGCAAAAACTATGTATAAAGCTCTCAGACTCACAGTGAAGCATGGCGACCGGGCGGGCTCTAAAAACACTTAATGTGAGCATATTTGCCCTTAAACTTTAGTCTATTCTCTATTTAGACACAGCGTGCAAGTGTCTTCCATTGACTGCCAGTGAAGCATGGAGTCAATAGGTGTCTATCCTTGTTTCTAAGGAAAAATTAATGTATATGTTGTCAAAAGCAACTTCTGTGAAATGATCAGCACTGTGAGTCTATGAGTAAGATAGATTACACTCTTAATAATAAAATAAAATTTAATTTACATTGATACATTGATTAATTAAATTCTTTTGGCAATTTTAAAGAGGAAGTCATGCTTCCCATGTAGTCTTAGAGCAATGGCTTGTGCTCCTCACACCAACAATTTGACTCCAAAAACCTCGTCCTCTCACACCATTCCCTACATGTGCTGTTGTTTCTCATCTTGTTGCTCCTGGGTGGTGGAACAAGTTGCTACCCGATGTGGGGACTCTGCACCGTCACTGATTATTAAGCATAAACTCCAGACTCAGACCGACTTCTCCAGGATAACAGTAGCAGCTCTGTCTCCTCATCTCTCTTTTCACTGTGTATTTTCTGGCTGTTGCCCTATTCCCAATGCTGTCATGTAAGACCATTGTTTCTGTGTTATGTTTAAGGTTTGTGTAAAAGGCCTCTGTTTGAATTCCAAGCAGCCCTATGTACTTTTCACTGATGTAATCCAACATGGCAACAATCAATTAATAACTGAACACCCAGTAGTATGTTTTTTAATTTGGTTATTTTTGTCTCACAATTTGATGGAAAGGTTTATGTTACACTTATAGTTTCTAAAGAAATTTTTAAAGAAAGCCGGATATATCTTTCTGAATCATAAATAAATCCATCCATCAATTAGGGAGTATGAACCTGTTATATTAATACTTTATTTGCCCGGTAAATCTGATGTACTACACTGTAGAAAAAGAACATGTTCACAAAAGTGACTGTTTATTGAGCACTTCAGTTACATCATGATATTATTTGACACAGCATATTTCACACAAGTAAAGTTCAATAAATACCCTTAAATAAATATTTGAACAAATAAATATTAAGTGTAGAATTCAGCAGGTATAGATGTCCCAGCTGTCTAAAACTCCATCTCGTCTATGAATCTGAAAATACAAAAAAAATTACATATGTAAACAGTTTTAACATTGATTGCTTGCTTTAATCTCTAAACCTCTTTCAAACAACATCATTGATTATACCTGCACATGAAGGATTAGAGGATCACATTTCTACAAGTCAGTTGGTGGAAGATATAGTCAATGTCATTTAATTTTATCTTTAATCCTAATAGACAGATAGTGATGTAGGTTAAAATCATTCCCATTAAATTTCATCTATAGTAATGAAGGCTGATGTTGGTTTTTGTCCATTTGACCATTAGGATTATCATCATAATTTTTATCATATCATTTATTAGCTTATACCTTAATGTGTTAACTTACTTTTCCGGTTCATTACGTTACATCCCAAGGTGCTCATGGAACCAATCCTGTCCATTCTCCTCCCAAAACAGCCTGATGTTTTCTTAGTGCCGGAGTCGTTACGAACAGCCTTCAGGTCTTGAGGTGAGAGAAACCTCTCCACGCTGTACTGGTTTGTTCCCAGTTGAGGTTGGCCATCGGTGTCTTCAGAATTTACATTCTCGGAAACGGCTGTCCTGAACGGTGCAACTTCCTTCATTTCTGTAATCGCCTCAAGCTGCTCAATAAGATCCTGAAATCATAACAGCATCCATTACATTTAGGTCAATATGTTGATTTTTGTGCCTCGGGACAATTTAAAATCTCTGCAAAATTATACTAACAAAACAACAGCAACCACGTGGCTTTTTGCTATTTCAGCTTGATGTTCTCATGTGTCGCTTACCTTTAAGACATCCAGGTCGTCACCTGTCAGCGTGTCCCTGTACATGGGGAAAGCCATCAGAAGACGTATGTTAACAAACATGAGAAGGCCAAAAATGGCAGCGTTGGTCAGCATGTTGCCTGTCTTCAAAGTTTTCGGCTTCCTTCGTCAGAAATAATGGCTTTCTGCTGCTGAATCGTTGCTTATGGCCTAAGCTAGATCAGCGATCCTTTTATACTTTGAAAAGTGCCATGAGCAGCTATGTGAGGAATTGGAATTGCACCTTGTCACCTGACTCTGATAACGCCCAGCCGTCGGAAGTGATTCCTTTTAAAGCTCCGCGCTAACTGATATAGGACATATCTGGCATGTAGCTGCGCCAATCCTTCCCTCTGAAGGATAATCTATGGAATGTAGGCGGTCTAGCCTCTGATTAAGTGGCCGTTTACTGTAACACTATTTCTGTTTGTGGTGGTGTGTTGAAATCTGCATGACGTGATATTCTCACGCGCGGCACGGAATCGTCGGCGAATTTCAACCGGAACACATGTGCTAATTGTTAGAGTTTACATAGCCTTTCTTTAACTGAGGTGTAATTTGCATTTGTGATCAAAATCTGACCCACTGGTGTCTTCTAAAGCATTTCTATGAAGAAGAAAGAATAAATCGGTACGTACAAATGGGAAGACATAGAAAAGCATAAATAAACCATGGTTAACATATGCTTTTATGAAATGACTGGATTGTTCATCACGGTATAAAGACTCAGTAGTAACATGATCCAGGTTCTTGTTGTTGCCGAGGTAATCGACTCCCATTGGCCGCAGAGTGCAAAGACGGGCAGAGAGATGCCCAACACCACAATAGGCCTGGACAAAGCTAGTGTGGTCTGAAGGCCAGAGCAGAGAGTATGGGTCATGAGTAAGTAATGAAAGCTTTACAAAAGATATGCGGGGCATAGACTGTGAAGCAAGACGCTTGCATGGAAAGAAGAGCAGCTGACCATCAATAAAAGTAAAAATATATAAATAAATGTAAATCTTATTTACATTACAGTATGGTTAGGGTGACATGTCCTCGTTTTTTGGGACCTAAATATGCCAGAAATGACTGTAATTGCACTTTGCTTCTTGCTTACTTTTGCTTTCTATAGTCAGAATACTGTCTCTGCGCATATTTGCTTTGATGCGTGTGTTTGCCTGCTGCCCTGACTTCCTCTTTTCTGCAACGCAAAATATCATCACCCTATACACGCCGTGTTTCCTAAAGAGGTGAAGCACCCAGTGAGACTTCAGGTTTTTATTAGTCATATTAATGATGTGCTTTTATTAATGTATTTATTTATATATTTATATATATATATATATATATATATATAAATCTCTGCAATAATTTTGATTTGACATTTTTATGTGGTCACTAACAATTGTAATTCTTAGGTAATTATAATTAGGAAATGTAATTATTACCTTATTAATGCTCCCTGGACAATTCCATTAAAGGAATTTTGTTTAGTGTTGAGGAAACACTGATGCAGTTGTACAGTTACTGCTGTAGTAGTTTCACATCGTGCTGCATGCGATTACGAAGGTGCAGTGCGGATGATAAGCAGCCCCACTGGTAACACTGGAGGGCAGGAGGACAGGGCAACTCATTCATATCCATATTGACTTTTGGATACAGCACAAGTGACATTAATACAGGCTGATAAGTGTAGCTGAAGAAAATGTATGTATTCGCTCATTGATTTATCTGACATTTAGCCAGGATGAATTAAAGAGAAAAACACAATTTACACAACATGAACAAGGACAATGACATTGTGTCCATAAAAAAAAAAAAAAAACTTTTATGTCTTATCATGCTTTATATGTAAGATTTATGATAGAAAGGTTAATTTAAGGCCACGGGAGCATGAATGAAGGTAATAAATAGAAGTCATTTGTTATATTTATTTATAATCTGTTGCAAACAGCCCCGACACCAAGAAATAATAAGGTGTCACTTCATCTAATGCTGAGTCAATTTCTGGATCATAGTAAACAGCTGGACAGTGTAATTTGTAAATGAAACTTATTCAGTTGTTATTTATGTTTATTCCAGGGTAGCACAGTGTTTTCTCCCCATGTTGTCGTGGGGTTTCCTCCTCCACCTTTGGTTTCCCCCCACAGTTCAAAAACATGCTGAGGTGAACTGGGGTTGCCAGGTTGTCCATCGGTGTGCATGGTGTGCGAGTGTGTAATCATGTGTATATTACATTGTGGGGACCAAATGTGATTACAATCAAAAAACTAAAAATGCCAAAACGCTTGTATTTTGTTTGGTTACTTATGGTTAAGGTTAGGGCTGGGTAGGGGTTAAGGTTATAGTTGCGATTAGGGTTATGCCTACAAAAATGAAGAGTCTCCACATCACATCACATCACTTCACAAGCATCGGCTGGAGTGGTGTAAATCATACCGGCTCTGGAACAGTGGAAACGTGTCCTGTGGAGTGACAAAACACGCTTCTCTGGCAATCTGATGAATGAGTCTGAGTTTGGCAGATATCAGGAGAACGGTACCTGCCTGACTGCATTGTGTCAGCTGTTTTTCAGTTGTTTTTCAGGGGTTGGGCTACGCCCCTTAGTTCCCGTGAAGGGAACTCCTAATACTTCAGCATGCCAAAGACATTCTGGGTAGGGGTTAAGGGTGTCATTGTTGGGAATAGGGTTTTTCCCATAGAAATGAATGAGAGTCCCCACAAAAATATGAATACAAACGTATGTGTGTGTGTGTGTGTGTGCCCTGCAATATGTTTGTCCCTCACCCTGGGTTATTCCCTGCCTTGCGCCCCTCTCTTCTGGGACAGGCTCCAGACCCCCATCACCTTGCATAGGAAAATCTGGTATAAAATATGGATGGATGGATGGTATATCATTAAAAGTCTAAAATACCTGCAGAGGTTAATCAAAATCATACCTACAGATATAAATCCAAGAAGTAATTCAAGTTAAAATCCATTGCATTAATTTTGCCTATAGTGCAGATACAGTTAACTTTTTCTATTAAAAATATATTTGATAAATTATGATGCGGTGGGTAGCACTGTCACCTCTGGGACCAGCGTTTGAGTCTCCGCCATGGGTGTGTGGGTGTGTGTGGGGGGGGTTTGCATGTTCTCCCCGTGATGTTGTCAGATTTCCTTCAAGTGCTCTGGTTCCCCCCCAAAGTCCAACAACATGCTGAGCTTAATTGGAGTTACCAAACTGCCCATGGGAGGGAATGCAGTGAGCCCTGCGATGGGTTGGTGCCCCACCCTGGGCTGCTCCCTGCCTTGTCCCGAAGGCTCCAGATCCCCTGTGACCCTGAAGAGGACTAGTGGTTACAGAAAATGGATGGATTTTTGAATATAAGAGAAAGCCAATGGTCTAGGGGAAAGAAATTTTCTTCAAATAAGATGATAAATCGTTATTTCCATATCTGAGGTAACAGTGTGCAAGGAGAGTCGTTTGATGGAAATGGAACTCCAGGGACAGAATAGAAGGGTTCGCCGCTGAAATTCAAACTCAGGTCTCAAATATACTCTCTCCACTAGCTGGTGGATAACAGTGTCTTTTGATGAAAATTTGTGATGTGGACCATGAGTTTAATATTTCTGTTCGACCTCCACACATGTCAAGCCATCTGGATCTATGTGTATTTCCAAGGGTGTAGTTGGGAACAGACGGTAAGGACATACATCCTCTGATATTGTGGGAAGACCGTGTGTGTTCAGGGGGGTGGGGGGGTTTGGGCTGATTTGGCCCCTACCAGTGTTGAAACCAAGCCTATGTCCTATTTTGACAGTTATTAATTTGGGGTTAATGATTGTATTAATGTTATAAACCTGATTGTAAGTGGCAATTTCATTTAATAACATTAATGTAGCGACTAGCATGGTTGTTTTGCACCTCTGGGTTTGAGTCTCTCACCTGGCTCTGCGTGTGTGGAGTTTGCGTGAACGGTCCCCACAGTTCAAAAACAAGCTAAGATGAATGGGACTTACCAAGGTGCCTGTAGGTGTACATGGTGTTGGTGTCCTGCTCTGCCTTTCACTCTGCTTTGTGCCTGTAGCTTCTGGGATAAGCTCAGGACAAGCGGATATCATATACCCATCTATATGATCCACAATTATGGACATATGCAGAGGTTTGAAAGTCTTGGAATATAGGTGAAATGAGCAGGATCATATTCATAGCGTTTCCAATGTTACGTCCAAATCTGCTCCACCATCCAGATCTACTCTGCCCGCGTCCCACAGCGGCTGCCGATAGCGCGACCTCATCAAACGCGGACGCGCCTGCCAAACTGCTGCCGAAGCGGAGACTCGGGGCAGTTTATTCACTGAGTTAATAAGCATGCGTCAGAAGCGACGCCAGATTCGGCTCGCTCAGTAATGCCACTGTCCTTTTTCACTGGGAGTCAGTCCATCCTGTAGGTGCCAAATTACTCTTTTATGACAGATAAAAGGTCATAAAGTAGCCTATATATTATGTTTTACATAGTGTAAACTGATCAAATATAAGAGCAATACAAACCGTGCTTTCCTTTAAGTAATAAAGAATCGGTACAACGAATAGGGCTATATTAATTATATTTCAATGTCCATACCAGCATTCATAATTGGCTGTTCATATTGTAAAGATAATTTTTGCTTCGAACACATCATGCGTGATGATCAATAAGCGAACTATTAATATGGTCGTGTTAACAATAACTACTTTTACGACGACTAGGAGATAAATACAGCTCATGACATCACTGTCAATAACAAATGCGTTATTTATTCACTATTTTCTTGTGATTCGGTTACATTAAAAATTAAACATCTTGGTGGGTTGAAGTTTCTATCAAATAAAGCCCGCAGCAGGAGAACGAACCGCGTGACACATCGCAATATATGAAGATACGCTGACCACAGATTTATTAATAAGATTTTAATAAGGTTATGACAATATACATACTCGACATTAGCATACATCCATAGGACAAGGCGGCTAACACTGAATTTCTACAATTCTTTCGGTCTGATGTACATTGTAGCTTATACAATGAAATAGAGTAATTTTGTCTAACTGTATTTGGTGCTTATTTTAATATATTTTCTGCGAGGAGAGTCAAAAATACATAAGAAAAACTCGCCACCATTCTCTTATTAAGCAAAATATTTATTTCGCTTCGGTACCATACCTTATATATACAATAAAATAAATACATAAAACATAGCGGAGTTAATAGTCCAATGTTCATTTTTAATAACTGTATATACATCTAAGAGTTAAAAGGACATCAAAAAAGAAAACTTTTAATAAACAACTGTCATAAAAACTATTGTAAACGTTCAATTTTTTCTGGATTGAAGATATGCGTTATTTCCGAAGGGGCTTTGCCTGTCCGGTTGCACCTTGAAAAAAATAAAATAAATAAATGCAAATATTAGAGGGAATCATATTTAGAAGCATAATAATAAAGTATTTCCTGCGTGCCATATCTATTCATTTGGTTTGAAACCGTGTAAAATAGAGTGAAATCCTTCGATTTACACATCTTAAAAGTTTGCGCTGTTTTGCACTTTAGATAAAATAATAAAAAGAAGAATCAACTCCAACAACCAATTGTGAAACTCCGTCTCCTTAAAATTTAAAACTTATATATCAGGTCGTTAAGTAAACCAAATCTAGAAATCGGTGCTGCTGCGCGTGAAGCATCGCTTCCGCCTACCTGTCCTTCAGCATCCCAGTCCGCTAAAGGAGCCGATCCGCTCCAGCCGGACGCCAAAGCAGCTCCTCAGACCGCCCTTCTTGAACCTGCTCCAGGAGCGCTTGGAGGTCGACAGGATGTCGTTGAGGAGACGCGCGATCGCGTTCTCATTCTCCGAAAGCGCACTGCTTTTCACGCCGCTCCCCCACGGCGGCAGGTTTTCCGCGTTGAAGTTGTCAGAATTCATGTCTTTGTCCTCCTTCTCCACTTTCTCCTCGGAAGTGAGATACGGCGCGTTGCTGTCCTCTTCCAGCAGCTGTTTAAGACTCTAAAAATGTCAACTAAGAGTTTAATGAGCTACCCATACCACGATACGGTATTTGTAACAGCGTAAGACTTCGGAGACAGTTATTTATCACATGAAATTACCAAGGCCTTGTTAATGATATTAACAAATCAATTTGCGCCGAAAGTGTGCACAGGTTGAATTGCGCTTACCTGCAGGCTGGAGATGGGTTTGGCTTGAACCAGGTTTAAAAGCAACAGAGTAGAGATAAAACAAATGATGAGGTTTGATGACATTTTATACGTATTTTATACGTACTACTGAGTTCCCAGCTACACGGACTAAGATGTTTCCCAGGTCAGACACAAATAAGCTCGTTCTGCGCTCTCCTTCCGCTGCAGGTGCGTTTATATATCTGCGGCTGGTTTCGTCACAGAGACCCGAGGAAATCTCAGTCGTGACTGATTTCAATGAAGGAACCAGTCCTAAGAAGCGCAGTTAATTAGGTAAATCTGATCTGCAGCACCCTGACCAGGTTAAGCGCCCAGAAGATGGATGGATGGATGGATGATCTGCAGCAATTACTTCCTTAAACCAGTTCCTTGTGAGAAGTGAACGACTACTACCGACCTGAATTATTCTAGGTAGTCTGTTTTGAACCGCTAGCCTTTTTTTATTTCACCTTTGCGTATAGTTCTTTTCCAGCCTCCGCAATCACGTCATCAAATCGGCAGTAAGGTTTAAAGTACACAAAGTACAGAAATAAACAGTAAATGCCGTGTAATACAACCCCGTTAAGATTAGTATTAATTTATGATAAACACACATGATTATTTTAACACCGGTCCTTCTAACACAATATTAGTAAATCTGGAATTTGTAAATGTTGTTAGTAATTCTTAGATTCATTTGGCTCATTTAAATGGTACCGACCCAAGGATGTATCGGTATGAAATCAAATAGCCATCTTAGAATATACTAGAAAAGTAGACATGCTTAAATGATTACACATTACATATTTAATGGTATGGGTAATTCTTACAGTGCTATCCATACCATTAAATTTGAGCTTATTGTGATCAGTCCTACTTCCTATTGCCTGTACATGTTATGATGATGCAAGTGAGCAAGACACAGCTTGAAGTCATATTTACAGAACTAATCAGTCTAACGAGTTAGCAGGGGTTACTGCAAACTACAGCCAAGCTCTTTATGCACGTTTCTGAGCCATGATTACTAAATTATGTTTTAACAGATGGATTTTTTTGTTTAGTCTGAAATTCGTACACCATAGAATCCCCCTTGCTTCTGAAAATACAAATCCCTGTTTCAATCCAGATGTAATTTAAGAGCATAATTCTGACTGACACCTTTCATTGTGTGTCGTCCCCCCCCCCCCCCCCCCCCCCCCCCCCGCCCCCCCCCCCCCGCCCCCCCAACCCCCCCGCCAAACACAACGATAACAACAAGATCACAAACCACCCGACTCAAATACAAA
>JAOYFF010000012.1:35536-75781 GCA_025773925.1 Cryptomyrus ogoouensis | reverse complement strand
GTCATCTCAGTGCAGTGATTCCCGGTACACTAATACATGCAGAGCTGGTAATCACCTCTGTGTGTCTGAGTCTGGAAGAAGAATCTCACACATGATTAGGGACAAGAAGAAGGCCTGTCACAGACACGGCTCCTGCGAGGTCGGCCTGTCAGCACTGCCCTAACACTCTGCTGCTGGAAATTGCCTGACTTATCAAAGAGAAACCGGAAAATGAGGCTGGGGCTTCAGTTAACCAAGCCTCGTCAGACATTCCCATCAGCGGCGTGTCATGGGAGAAGTTCAGTCAGCCTCGTAAAAGCCTGGTCTTTTCCTATTCTCCATTCACTGGCCTAGAAGGCATTGTCCGCATTGTAGGGACAAACAGTAAAGTCCTGTGGCATGTGCTTCCTCAAGTTTACATGCACCCTTCCTTATCCTAATCAGCTGAAGTTGGTGTATATTTTAAGTGCATTCTTATTGGCAGACATCAGCTCTTGTTTGGTCTTTGATTGTAGCCTTTAATTAGATTCATGCTGTGCTGAAATATATAATTTAAACTATTTTACATATAAGCAAAATACTGCTCAATAGAGTCTTTACCAGATGTTATAGGGTAGACATCAAATATTTAAGATAAATATTTTGTAACGCACAATGAGAGGCCTCCTGATTGGCGTTTAACTGCATGTCTTTGGACTGTGGAAGGACACGTGCAGCACGGGGACAACATGTCATGTACAGATAGGGGGATTCGAACCCCCAACCCTGGGGGTATGAGCCATAACATTTCATATATATAAATACATCCATGCAAATACTGTGCACAATATCAAGAGCAGGAAAGGTATGAGCATGACATGGAAAACAAGTTTACCAAGAGTAACATCACTTTAGATCACTACACCTAGTAAATTATAATTACTATTTGACTGAAGTATGGAGCGTGAGGATGGGGGGGAGGGGGGCTTTGGAGCATCGTTAAGAATGCAGTGATGAACAATCATGAAAATATTTCCTACAAACAATTTAATGCAAATGAATAACACTTTATTAACAAAAGCCTGCATTACATCCACATCATTCAAAACGAAAGTTTATATCCATATTTATACGATAAGTGGATACCCCCCCCTCCACCACCATGGCCCCTCCCTGGTTCTGGTGCATTCCACGGTCCATGAACTGAAGTGACTGGCCAAAGAGGGTCCAGTTATATTCTTGTAAAGGATTTTCAAACAAGGATCCGCAGGGTGCAGGTGTCTCCTGGAGAGGTGACTTTTCGGGTTGGCTGCTCTGCCACTGCTGCGAATTTCATTCCGCCGTGAGCAGGTGAGAAGAGAAAGGCCCTATTCTGAGTTAAGAACGAGACGCCAGTTCAACTTCACACGTTACTGTTTGGTTTCGAGTTCAGCTAATGCTGTAAAAATGAGGCCGACAGTGTCAGTCTTGAAAATAATGAGTCTGTATTATTTTTTCCTAGCACTAGCCTTGACTGACAATTATGAAATATAATGGTGGTTATAAAATGTGTGCGGAATTGTCTTATGTTCTGTTATGCTCTGTTTACATGAATATCAGTGTATGTAACAATGCCAGCACTCTAACCTCCCCAAGTGGTTGGAAGATGGATGAATGAACAATATTAATAATTGCTAATTACTAATAAAGGAGGTATTTAAATTTGTCACTACAACCCTCCACCGGATAATCAGTTACAAAAAAAATCATGGATATTAAAAATTGAGCACTATGACTTTCTGAGGCAGAGAGACCTTCTGTGCCGGTGGGGGGGCTCACTGAGGCCTTAACGTGAATTAGCTGCATATTAAACTAGAGAGGTGTATTTGCATCACTGTTGCTTCACACCTCCAGGGACGGCTTTGGTCAATCATCATGCGGGCTTCTTCCAGGTACTCCTGCAGTCCCGACATTCCATTAGATTAAGTGGAATCTCTGAATTACCCAGAGTGCATGACTGTGGGCGCGCCCTGCGTCTCATCCGGGTAGGACCTCTGACTTGTGTCCAGACTCACTGTGACTCACAGTAAGTCTGGGACCGGGTATAGGAAGCAGTTTTAAGGTGGATTGCTGGAACTGATGGAGACACGCTAGTTTAATTAGCTTCTGCCTGATGTATTCCCCATTGTGGAGTCTTTAAGTACCCTTAGCATCACGGTGCTGCTGGTCAGGGCTGCCCAAGACGTCAGTTCGATCCCAGGCCAGGATGCCACACGGAATGAAAGGAGAGGTGAGGACGTGCCCCTGTGTGTGTTTGCTGAGAGGGAGAGTCGATTGGCCAATGCAATGGCTGTTGGGGGGGGGGGCTGTTCCCTCCACTTCCCAGTTGGCGTCCACGCACGGTTACAGCATATCCCGTGGCCCCCGCAGGAATGCGGCATGGCCCATGGGGGGGGGAGGGGGGCTCTCCACACTTAGGGCCCTGTTCGGCCCTCTCTCACACCTTTTTAAAAAGATAAGTCTATTCTAACTGGTCCACGGCAGCCCCACATGTACCCGGGCTTAGTCATTGCTGTTATTAGCTTGCTGGTACATGCAGGAGGCTCGCAGAATACCTGCCTGCGCAGCTGTGTGTTAGTAACCGAGCATCTGCAGAGATCTGCAGTAAAGGGTCAAGCTGTGAAGGCGCCTGACTTTCTGTTACATCACTGCTGCCTGATACTGACCTTAGTGCCTAACAGCCTATAGTTAGGGCTACTAACTAGGGATTTAAATAGCCCGCGTGCAAAAGATGTTCAGAAGCAAAAAAAAATGGTTATTAAAATATTTGATGTTTAAAATATATGTGCAAGACACATTCAGTGCAGTGACTTACATTCAGAAGTACAGTACTGTACTTTTAATACTTATCTGTAGTTTTAATTGCACCGTTCAAGGTTTTTTATTTATTGTATTTTTCTTTTATTGGAGGGAGTGTCTGTCCTTAGATTATGGTGCTGTTTTACGGGACCTTGGTACTTAACTTCATTCCCTTTCATGCTACCTCGTGCAGAGATGGGGACTCGAGTCTGATACTCGGACTCGAGTCGCACTTAAATCGCACAAACAAAGACTTGTGACTTAACTTTAGACTTGCCCTCAACGACTCGAGACTTGACTTGGGTGTTATGACTCGTGAACAGTGTTCATTTCATGGAATTATTCCATTATTTCATTAATTTCAGTTTTTCTAGTGTTGTACGAAAGCCCTAAAGAAACCCGACCAGACGGTCACGGCAGCGTGATACGTGTCACTGACGCATGCGCATCTGCTGGAGTAATGGGGGGTATGTAATTGCGCGAATGTCTGTTACACCGTTTATCTGTTGCTGTGCGTATTCAACTTAATGGGTAAGTAATTAATACGTAAAATCCTGGTTTGTATTTTATAATAGAACTTAAACATTGTTAATTTAGAGTAAACCGGAGATCTAATCATTAATGCGCAATCGTGTTATGTTAATGCGAGTTAAGTTTCTTTCCAGATTTCCCTGTTAATGTACCGTGCCGTATATATTTAGTAGGTGAGAGATTTATCTAACTAAGTGACATTAATATTATTAATCTGACTTAATATATTGTGATCTGAATCTGTATTTAATTTGCATTATTTAGAATATGCGAGTCTGCATTATAATAAATATTGCAATGTAACGATCTAAGTAGCCAGCGAATTGCAGATGCCAGCTGTAAGATTGTGATAATTTACTGATTATATTTGTTTCTGTTGTAGACCACAGCCAGTTATATTCAGCAGACTAATCACAGCTGCCCATGTAACAGATCAGAATGGTAACCTTGTTTACCAGCTATCAGCTATCAATCTGCTTTCCTGTATTAAAGTGTTCCTAAGTCCGTTCCGCACTCAGTGTTCTCTAACCGGAACCACCTTCCACCATTCCTTCACCTGCTCAACCAGCGTATCCCTGAGAAGCTCCCATAGCTCTCGTACAAATGTGTTATGGGAAAATCGGAAGCAGACTGAATATTTTCCTCCCTTGATATTACGCGCAGCGTAACGCGTGCGCAGAGCCACAGATTTGAAATCAACACAGACCACGGCGACGGCAAGTTCACCTGGAGCTGAGCCATTTGTTGCATTTGGTTATAAAGTCTTCACACAGACAGCTAACAAGCGAACGGCCACTTGCAAAGTGTGTGGCGTCAGGATAAATGATGCCGGCTCAGCTACGTCCAACTTCATCAGGCACCTCAAAACGCACAAGGATAGGTCAGTCACTTGGTTAGGTGAAAGGGAAACTTAGCGCGTATGGACAGATAACGTCACTGGTAGCAAACTAATCAAACCACAGTTGTAGGCTATACAGACTACATGCAGATTACAGGTTTATTTTTCCCCACACGTTTTGTTTGATTAACATCTCACTACGTTCAAGCCTAGGCTACCAGCAAGCAGCAGGCTAATAGAAGCCCTATACTCTACCAGTTAGCAGATGGCAGCAGAGTATATATGGATGTAGTCTATTGATGTAGCCTAACGTTAATCCTATGCATTAATCGCTGTTTTAGAATAGGCTATTGTTATGATATTAGTGCACCTGGTAAAACTCTGTTCAGCTGCCCAAGTGTTTATTCAGGAAAAAATATTGAAACGTAACGTCATTGAAGAAGAATTTCTTTCAGAGCGTCTATCACAAAAATACTGTAGGCCCATTCCACTGCAGTATTACTGTTAATATTGCTGTAATATTTTAATACTGTAGTGTATAATAATAGATGATAGTACAGTACATGCTTTCAATCCAAAACATACAGAAATGTAGTATTATCTCAGATAGCATCTGATGAGAGAACGTTCATTTCAGTCATTTGAGACTTGAGACTTTACTTGGAATTGGGACAAAAGACTCAAAACTTGACTTGGCATTGCCCCGCAAAGACTTGAGACTTGACTTGGACTCGAGTACAAAGACTTGAGACTTGACTTGGACTTGGAAAAAATGACTTGTGAACATCTCTGACCTCATGTTTTCGAAATGACAACAAACCTTCTTGACTCTCGAATCTTGAGTTTAAACAGAAATAATCCTTTGAACTGAAGATGGGAAACTTGCCAGCAAAAAAGTGTCTCACGTAATCTGTCTTGGGGGGTTTCATGAGTGGGAGAAAAACAAAAACAGCAAAATGCTCTTTTGATACTGTAAAGATGTGGGTCAGTCCCTGAAGGTATCAGCCCAAATCTGCTGACCACCTGTAGCCGCCGGGAGCAGCTCACAGACGGTGAGGCAGCACGGCGCTGGAGTCTGAGGAGCGGCCATGTAAAGGATGACTAACACGCCAAGAGGTTACTGACTCGTTAAAAAAATACTGCATTGATTTAAATCATCAGTCCAAATCGCAAGAGATGCTCTACTGATGTACTTTCAAAGGAAGGAACTTAATGTAAACCATTTGCAGGCTCTCTGCGGATCCATCGCTTGGTGAGCATGTTATCTTAATATGTACATATTTATTTGGAGGCAAAAGCGCGATAAATATATCTAATTATCTGTTTATAATAAGTCGTACACGGCATGTGACGTTGAATGCTTTCTCTGGCTCAGTGATTCATATAATTATCTTTAGAGTTATTTTTTCCGAGTCCTTGGATGAAGTCAGAAATTTATAGGCAATCTGGGAGACATGGTTAACTTTTCTCTGATCCCCCCCCCCCGTGACATTAGGACCTGTTAAAACGCCATCTGAGAAGATGCCTGTAATGTGTCCATTAGTCATCCGTTTGGGGAGGTGAGCACAGGGTTCACAGAGAGAAGGGTAACATGGGTTCTAATAACAGTGGGCTGTGCATCATTAAAATCTCTTTAGAACCCCCCACTCCAGTGCCCATTACACCCTGACAGATATCGATGACATTTCTGCGGGGCACGTCCCCTCCTACGGTGACTAATGAACGAGGACGAATGTGAACGCGGGTGAGTAGTGGAGGCAGCCGGTCCACATGCCGTCTGCCAAAACCACAGTCCCTCCCCCAAACGTACATCACCCCCCCCCCCCACCCCGCTTTCTTTAAAAACATAGGGAGAGGCAGTTGGGCCTCCGGTTGGTCTTAATGGCGATTGTTCAGGCCTGATTTACATCCACCGCCGCTGAATGGTGGCAGGGTCAGCCGAAACAGTGCCTGTGCACTCCAGCTTCCGAGCGACAATAATAATGAGGCCGGCATTAAGCATCTCAGAAACAAGCCTCTTTTTTTCCCCGACCATTGAGTCCTCACACAAAGGAGTCCGCGTGCACAATAAACTAATTACGAGCTAAAGCCTCCATATGCTCGAGATGAGAACTGCTCCCTTTCCCGCCAGCTGACTCCTTGTAAAATGCAGGAGAAAAGGAGGACAAAATCCAATTTGAGGAGGTGATGGACCTCCTACAGCCCCCGGCCCAAGACATGGCCGTAATTGGAGGTGGAATGTAGCCAAAGACAATCTGGAAGCCAGACGGGTCAAGGGTGGAGTCGACCGGGCAAGGATATGCCAACAGGAAAGCAGCTCAAATGGTTTCCATCCTCAATCCATTTACAGAGGCCTCTCACATTATCGTATAGCCATAAGCTTATATGCGATCAAGCATTTGTTTACAGAGTTGAAAGTATATCACAGAGCACTGAAGAGGCATATCGTCATTTTCCTGATGCATTTTGCAGAATTTACTCACTTGTATGGGTGGAATCATTTTCAAGTTAAGTGCATATGAGTGCCATCCATACCCTGACCTGCCAGAACATCAACCAGCAACATTCAGCATCCACATGTGAGACATTAATCTCTGTGTCGAAAAGCCAGCCAGAAAATGAAAGCTCAAACAGAAGGATTGTGCTTTTAAATGGGTCTCAGATGATACTAGCCCTAAAAATTAATTATTTGCCACTAGGGGTCAGTATAGCACACTCCCCCTTCACCCCAGAGATGACTCTATGGATAAATGGACCAAATAGCCTTTTTTAATGTTTTCAGGTAGACGATGCTTCTGTAAACAAACATAAGTTAGATTCCCTGTTTTGTTGATTCAAAGGACGAGGACGGTGCATGTCCACTGAGTGTCTAGCCTTCACGAAAAAAGAAACCGGCCGCGATTTCCAGCCTGTCGCTATGGTAACTGAGGTACATAGTCCCTCTCTCTGTATAACTGGTACCAAAAGCAGAGTAAGGGAGCTGTGAAGTTCAGCGAAGAGTTTGCTTAACATATCAAGCAGATGGCTTTGAGCACGGTAATTTTAAATGGATTCCCATATTGTAGTCAGGTGTTCTTGTTGCCTAATATTTTTGTATATACTGTATGTGGTCATGCAAACACTTGGTGTTGTAGCAGCAGCAATAATCAGGAAAAGCAAAGGGACAGTATAGTACATGCTATCATTTTACGTGACTCGCTCTTAATTTCCATGGGCAAAACCCTAATCACAACAAAGACGTCTTTAACCCCTACCCAACCCTAACCCAACCCTAACCCTAACCAAACACAATACAAGACGCTCAACCTTTCTAGTTTTTTGATTGCAGTCACAATTTTTTTTTATAAAATTGAGTTTGCCCGTGCGGGGACTGATAAAAATGACTCCCAAAATTACCTGTTTGGTCCCCACAATGTAATATATACATACCCCCCATACACACACAAACATAATTTAACTCATAACATATTAACTTATAAACAAACCTTCCTCCCTAAGCATTAATCATAAAAAGATTTTTTTCCTTATCTGTGATTACCGTCTATGATGACTACGGTTTAGCTCTGCTCACTGACCGCAATATAGTCAGGGTCAGACTGTGACATCATCTTCTCTCATGTGAGACGGTGTTAATTACACTGCAAAGGGTAGGGGCACAAAGAGGAAGGTGTGATCGTGGGTGGGGTCCCTGTGCATATGAGACTGGGGATTAGATCTCGGGTTATTATATTGATAGTGATGTGAGGGATGTGGGAATGAACCAGGGAGGCGATAAGGCACTATTGAGAGGCTGCTCATCACATCATCTCGACTTCCTCCCCCCCTTCCCATGACAGTTTTATTATCTACTGGAATGCCTAGTGAGGTGACCCCTGTCCCCATCCCCCGTACCGGCTTCGGCACTGTGGGATGAGTAAGTGTGCGTGACAGAAGGACCGCAGTGGCACCCAGCTGTGGAGTTTTTGCACCACGGACCGAACCAGTCCCGTCTGCAGTACCTCATCACGGAGATCAGCAGCCGAACCTGGGGAATGTGGAAGCATCAAACATCAAACACCACGGGATGCTCCCATCTCCAGATGTCACATCTATTGTATGCATGCCTGCACATCTCTGGCACTCTTGCAACCAAAATAAATGAACACATTTGCCTACCTAAATACCAGATTTCAGACAAACTCGTCATGCGTCTTGCTAATCAGAAATTCACCTAATTATTTTGGAATTTATCTTGGTCTCAAGTAGCTCTTAATTGGAAACATATCCTTTCAGTCAATCAATTATTTTCAGTTCGTTCAGCTAAAAGAAAAAATTGTTCAGATTTGTTCAATGATTCACTCAGCTCATAAACATCCGCCCTTAAATACAGCTTCAGCTATATTTTATTAATAACTCGTGTACATCATCACACTACTATCTCGCAAAAGTCGGTACTGAGCGAACTTAACGATGAATCATTCATTGAATGAAACAAACAAATTTGTGCCGTGACTGAGAACATTTTGTTCATTTAGAAGCAGCCGCAACTAGAGCTTCTGCAGCCATGGATAAATCAGAGTTTGAAGTGAACTCCCTGTGCTGCCCAGGGAAAACGCCTCCTTAGTGGTGAAAATGTTTTATTTTACATTTGAGGCTTCAGCCACAAATCCAGACACCAGCTGAACATTCGGGGGATTCATGTTTGCAGTATAAAATCATCTTATTTTCTGCTCTTAGTCTTGTGAAAAGCACCCTTAAGGATACTCTTTTTATTAGTAGTAATATGAAACGTCAGGATTTGTTTCTGCTTTCAACCTCTTTTCATTGAACATCTTCACCAAAGCGATGCATTGATCTATTTTAAATTTTAGTAGTAAGTTTTGGCCAAAATCGCTAAAGGCAAACAAGCACTTGTTTGTGTCCATAAAACCTGCCTGCAAAAAAACTTTTTACACCCTTGCCTCCACTTATCCTGTTTCCAGCTCGGTAGTGAGAAAGGTTCTTTTATTTATGCCCTGATTGTCTGGCATCCGGCCTTAGCTGGTTCTGTGGCGGTCGTGCCCTGCACCATGCCTCACATGTGCCCAGCATCGGCTCTCCCAGCTACACCCAGCTCCTCAATGTCACACCACTCAGCTGACGAAAAGCTCAAGTGTTTACGGGAGACGATGTTGCGGGTCATATGATGAACGCCCTAGAAATCCAGCCACACCCCCCCAGTCGCCTGTACTCAGTTTGACCGAATGCGATGCGACACTTCTGTACGCACTAGTGAATAATGGCTGCATCCCCAACTCAAATATTCCCATCGGGTGTGCTATTCCAGCAATGTGGTATATCCATTGCAGAGCAAAAGTAGATTCAAGAAATTGTATTCTTCCATTACTGTGTCTTTTGGCCTTGAGGTCTGTCACACTGAAGTGACTGAACAAAATTGTTGGAAATTTGCTTGACAAATATCACTCCATTCCATTAATAAACAGACATGTGTGAATGTGCTTGGCTTTCTATACAGCCGTCACAGTTTATAGCCGAGATATTAACATAAAGCAGACCCGTGCATTTGCAGTATACAGTGCAGACCCGTGCATTTGCAGTATACAGTGCAGACCCGTGCATTTGCAGTATACAGTGCAGACCCGTGCATTTTCAGTATACAGTGAAGTGGTGAGTTTCAGATTCAGTCCGAGACAAGGGCCTGACTTTGGTTTAAATACTGGGGGGGGAGACATTATTATTGCAGGAGTTGTATTAGACAGTTTTGATTATTGGGGGGTTACAACCCCCACCCTGTAATTTACACCCATGGTCCTTGACCCGAGAGCACAGAATAAACCTCTGTATGTATTTATCTGTTTGTTTATTGTAGCTCACCACTGACGCGATTGTTTCCATTAACAAAGAGATGCTGAGTATTTCAGTCAAGTGTGTTAATTAGTCATGTACATCTGACTACAAATGTAAGCCTACATATATGTGGGTTCAATGAAAATGTGTAGTCTTTTGGGTAATACAATATTAAATACAGAGAGGGTAAAGTAGATGGAGGTAATTTACTCTTTATGACTGGAAATATCGTGTGGTAAAACAAATTAAAGAATCACATACTGGGACCTAAGTTTGATTCAACCTTGTGATCCGTTGTAAAGAGTGAAGTGACTACATTGTTCTAGATAATATTCAACACTTAATCCGTGTTTAATTAATGAACGTTTACGTCGGTTATATTAAATACAGCCTTCTCTGCATTTACATTACAGTTTACAAATTTATAATTTGAATATTTCCATTATTCAAGAAAAGAACTGTATAATGCGTTTCCAGCCCAACTCCAAAACCAACATTTTTCTATATTATCAACAAATTTTTAGTATAGCTAAGAAACGTTAATATAAAAACGAAATTTTAGTATGATAACTCAAGACCCGTTGTGGCGAAAAAAACGTAAAACGAGTTACGGTAGATAGGGGGTTATTATACCAAGAAACGGCTCCTGTCTTGTTAGATATTGCGCGCGGTTTGAGCAGCGATAGAATTTTTTAAAGTTCGCTAGCACCACCTTGTGGTCGTTGTTTACAGTGGTCTGCAATTAAAACTTTACTGGGAAGAAATATTTATTACTGGACCGCTACAATTTCTCAGATAAAGTTTTAAAACAAAATTGATGAGTGGAACTTCAGATTAATGTGTAAGATTAGATTATTTACCTTTATTATTAGAAAAAATGTTTATTTTTCAATAAGCTATATGAATGAATGAATATTTATTTATTTGCAGACTCATGGTCCATTACTCACAAAAAAAAAGGGGGGGGTGTCCCCTACTGGAGGACCTGGGCTGAATAACCCTGGTGCACCATGGGGTGGGGAGGTGGGATGATTCCAAGGACCTCTAAAAAATGTGGAACATAATTGGATTGGTCTGGGCTGGGGGCCCAACAGGATATGCTTTCATGGGACCCCTCTAATGGCGCCACCTGCTGGTGTAAGCAGCTTACAACTGGCAGAATGTTAGTCAATTAAGATCTGTCAAGTAGTAATGGCTACATGAAGCTTCAGGGACCATTTGCTGTATTTTTCACCCCACTAGGTGGCACTCTTGGTTTGCGTTGGGGCATGCTTTGACCACTTTTTTTGAGCAGAGAGCACCATCTAGTGGGGTCAGAAAATACAGCTAGTGGTTCATGAAGCTTCATTTGGCCATCACTACTGAAAATAACGAAAGAAGAACAAAGTTAAATGAAGCCAGTGCTGCTTTAGGCAGTGCAGAGTGCCTGGAAGCGTGTCACCAAAAGTGACACTGGCATGCAGTGCGCCTATAATCCTGTCACACATGACGGACCAAAGCTGGGAATACATCCCCAGTAATGACTCCAATCACGGGCGTCTCGTCTGTTTGAATTAATAGCAACATTGTTTCCTTTGAAATGTGGCAGAAAACAATGAATCATGCTAATAGCGTAGGTGAACTGTGGGGGAGGCGTACATGAATTTTTATGAGACCCATCCATTGCCGCTGGATCGCTAGCACTGTCCAAGAGGTAATTTTAAATTCTCATGTAATCCCTTGTAGGTATGAGCCAGTGTTTTTGTCTGCATTGTCATATGTGTATTGTGTCATCAATAAACAGGAGCCTTCAAGCATAGGATCACACTCTTGTTAAACTGAGGGCTAAAACACTGCAAATTGATGTATCAAGATGGTCTTTTTGCTGAAATTTAGAAATATAAATATTACAACCATCCATCTGCCATACTCAGTACTTCAGTGAATATTCTAGCTCAGTGTTTCCCAACCTAGTCTTTGGGGTCCCCCAGACAGTCCAGGTTTTTTGTCTCTCCCAGCTCAAGAACACTGAAGACCTGATACAGGTGTGTCAGGTACTGGGAGGAAGCAGAAATGTGCAGTGTCTGGCAGGGAGATTGGGGAGCAAAAACATGGACCGTCAGGGGGTCCCTGAGGACCGGGTTGAGAAACACCGGTCTAGCTGAACCTGGATCCCAAGAAGCACAGTACACAAGACAGGGGGACACCCTGGATTGGATGCCAGTCCATATATTCAGGGAGATAATCAAACCACGGAGGCGTATGATGCTGCAGCTCTAACAACTGAAGGACAAAGTATTTGTAGAGCACATATAAAGTCATCAGTTATTCAGATTTTGCAGTGAATGATTTGAAATCAAAGTTTAGAAGTAGGTTTATTTAAATTTATTCATATCAGTAAAAAGGTCAACATTTTGAGACATATGCTCTCTGTCCTAAAACAACAAAAGAACAGAAAATATTCTACCTAGAGAAAGCTGCACCGTGGAATATAAGAGATAATGTTCCTTTGTTATTGTTGATAATCTGATAAATTAAAATTTTAAGATGGCATGTGACAGCATTGGCTATTCTGT
Organism: Cryptomyrus ogoouensis; assembly: GCA_025773925.1. Classification (NCBI taxonomy): domain Eukaryota; kingdom Metazoa; phylum Chordata; class Actinopteri; order Osteoglossiformes; family Mormyridae; genus Cryptomyrus; species Cryptomyrus ogoouensis. Next base: position 63,235 of record JAOYFF010000012.1, on the reverse strand, counting down.
ATCTCGAAGAAGAACACACTATCTCATATGTCTTACAGTAATAATTCAATCAGAACTGATTACATAGAATAATAATCAGCAGGACAATATGAACACATGGAGGGTGAACCTTAACATGCTTCTGTCACTGGTGTGGTAAACAACCATACACAATACAAATCATGAATTAAGACATACATTCTCATAGTACTAAAGCTGTACGAAACATTTCAGTCATGTGATGCTCATTGTTGGATGCTTCTCAAAGCATCTAGGTGTTAAGGACTGACCCCGGCAGCAGGTCTGGCTTATCGCCTGTGGGGGGGTAGGTGTTCTGTTCAATAGGACCCCCCCCAGAGGAATGGGTGGCCGCATAGTCGCACCCATGCAGCTGCGCAGTCAGGGAGCCTGGCGCCTTGGGCTCGATCGTGCTGTGCTCCACTTGCGCAGACACGCACACCGTGTTGTCCGTTGCAGGTGTGGGCACCGGTGTGTTGGCGTTCTCGCTGATGCTCTGCACTGCGATGCTGGAGCCGGACTGAGGAGACGGCAGATACACGAACACTGATAACCACGTTGCGGCGATGGAGAAGAAAAAAACTTGAGAGTGTTTTGCATCCCGCTGGGATGGTACCTACCCGAGCCACAGACACGGTGCTGTCTGCCACCGTCTTCTTCCTCCTGGAGAGACTGGGGTTCCAGTGACAGACCAGACTGTCGTTCTGCACGCTGTAGTTCTTGTTGCCGATAAGCCAGTATGTGTTCATTTTACCTTTGCCCTGAAAGCCAAAAACATTTCAAAAGGAGTATGATTGACAACAAAACCGCAAACAATTCCACAAGACCCCCCCCTCCAAAAAATATAATAAGTTTATTAATAACAATAATAATACTAATAATCATTGACGCTGAAATATTCACAGTGTAACTTGGCATAAGATAAATGGTAATTGGAGTCAGCAAACCAAGAGTTCAACAAATAAAATGAGACTGGAACTGGGGGTTAGAGGTACTTTGTTTTACAAAAAACACTCAAACATTTTGAATTTGCTATTTACAAGAAGCATCTCCTAAAAGAAAGAGATATCGGAATGTCAGGCACCCAGAGGGAACCCCACGACGACACGGGGGGAGAACATGCAAACTCCACACACATGGAACCCTGGCAGAAACTCAAACCCAGGTTCCAGAGGTGTGAGGTGACAGTGCTAACCACTGCGCCACCTTTCTGCACAAGCCATTCTCTGTATTATTACAAGCCTTTTTACATGGAGGGTAGAGCTGGAGACTTGATCATGTGACCTAGGTCATGAAATCTTGGATCTTTTAAAGCTCGGATTCTGAGATGGATCCTCACCTTGACCTCTATCTCCCCCCTCAGCTGCAGATCATAAGCATTGTCCTTCATGAGGGCAAGGTAGGTGTCCGAACTGGCGTGGATCCTTTGAGCTGTCACAGCAAACACAGCCAAAACTGAGCAATAAAAAGGACTTTGCGAACAACTGATGGCTTGTAAAGGGTTAATAATACCTGAGTTACTGCAGCACATATTAATGAAAAAGTTGATAAGCGGGTGTCTGTGCCCCAGAAGGGCATGAATATTAAAGGCATTACGGTACACATGGGGGGCGGGGAGTAGGTGGGAGGGGGCAGGTGTCTGCTCACGCAGGCTGGTGGACTCCATGCGGGACGCTGTGTTAACTGTGTCTCCAAACAAGCAGTACCGTGGCATCTTGTATCCCACGATGCCAGCGACACAAGGGCCTGGGTGGAAAAACAGTTTCTTGAACAGTAAAAGAAAATTAAAGGAGCCCTATTATGCTCATTTTCACTGTTCATAATATTATTTTGGTTTGTATTACAATAGATTTTCATGCTTCAGTGTTCCAAAAATGCATTATTTTTGTCGTACTGTACATCTCAATTCACACTATAACTCAGTCTGAAACGTCCGTTAGAGTTTTAAGCCCCACCCTTGTTGAGTCCCGTATGCTCTGATTGGTCAGCTTGCCCAATTGGTTAGATTACCCAAAACGTTCTGCCCCTGTCTTGCAGTCTGCAGACAGATCTTTGCATGTAGGTAGCCAATGAGGATAGTGTTACAAGGTGACCTCACCATTTTATAGAAGTAAGGGCTGGAATTCCAACGAGGTGTTTCAGGCAGATTAGAGAAAGTGGTTTCTGTGGTGAGAGTTACTCCCTTTGACATGTAGTTTGGACCTTAAGATTTTGCAGACTGTTTACCTGCGTATAAGGCACACTAAACACACTAAAGAAAATGGAAAAACCGGAAAAGAATAATAGGGCCCACTGAAAATCTTTACATTTTATTCAAATATTTTTATCTCATTTGTTAACACCTTCAGTGAACAATATGCTTAAGGGCCTTTGTGAAAGGTGCAGAAACTGCTGCTGTCAGCTTATGGCCAAGAGGCCACCAGAGGGCGCCCCAAGCTGATCAGCCTATTGGAATGGAAAATAACAAGTGACAACTAGCTTAATCAAATTTTGTCTAGTGTCCCGAAAAGGGTTGGGCTGGCACTGCCATGGGCAGCTGTGTCAGGACCCGTGGTATGAAATCCGCATCCCAGAGTGAGGATCTGAGGACAGCGGAGGTTAGCTCACCGGTGTGGATGCCCGCCCGGAGCTGCAGGCGTTTGCCAGGCATGTGCGGGATGGGCACCTGCCGTACAGCGGCCACCAGGTCCAGTGACATCTTCGCTATCTCATCTGCATGCTTGTCACCATTCCTTTCTGGAAGTCCGCTCACCACCATGTATGCGTCTCCGATGGTTTCCACCTGGGACATATTGATCGTGTGGTTTTTTTTTCTCCATTACCCTTAGCAACAATAATGTAAAACACAGGGCTATTCTGTGACAGTGAATGGCTCAGTGCTATGGCAAATGCTAAGTAAGCATGAACAACCATGCAGTATGCGGCAGTGAACGCTACACAGCGCCAGGGGTCAATGCTATTACCTTGTAGACGTCATAAGACTCTATACGGGTGTCAAAGCACATGTAGAGGTTGTTCAGCATCTCTACGACTTGCAGCGGGGTGCAGGAGGCAGAGATTGCAGTGAAGCCCACTATATCCGAGAAGAAAATTGTTACCTGGAAATCAAGATGGCACAAATCAGTATCTGCGCTTCCGTTTGCCAGATCTTTCACTTTCTACACGCACGAATGAAACAATGTTTAAAAGCACAACATGCATCCATCCTTCATGACCGCGCATGTAGCACCGGGTTGTAGAAATCTTAGAGTCTGTCCCAGGAAGCAGAGAGCATGAGGCAGGGAACAAATGCAGCATGTCCATTTCCATAGACCCACAGCACAGAGTTAATTCTTTTGGCCTGGTTTTATAAAACAGAGACATGCCCAGTGAGGCCACTAAACACCTACTGTTTGTCAACAACCACCCAAGATCACTTAACATATTGCTTTAAAAACATTTTAACCCTGCCTCCTATAAGCTTCTCAGTAAGTGAATCTCTACAAAAATTATTTATAGAATTATATCTTTAGAAATTATTTATTCCTGATAAATTTTATTGAATTCAATAAGTATCATCAATCTCTCCAATACAGGAAATCATTGAGTTTGGATCCTATCAGCATACAGTATGCAAATTTTATTGCTATGTGACTAACATAGATATGGTCATACGTCACTCTAATTATCATGTAAGAATCATATAACCTCACACAGAAGTGAAAATAAGGAAATTAAATTGAATATCTCTCAATTATGAAAAATTATAGTAGTGTTTTAACTGCCCTTTTGTATATCTAAATGTTTGATATAAATTTCCATCTCAAAAGAACTAAATCTGGGGACATAAAAACTTTGGGCCCCCTCACAAAATGTGACCTGCCCCCCCCCTCCCCCTGGCAGTTTTACAGCTAATTTTATGTATTACAGGACCCCTGTCAAATGCTGGGCCCCCGTGTATCTGCCAGTTCATTTCCAGTATGAAGAATACCTTACACAAAGTGCCAATGCGACCATTATTATTAATTACTGTACCTTTCACACTGTTTATACAACACCCAAGCTATTCTGATTAAGTTACTCTTGCAGAATTTCTCTTCATCTGCTCACTGTACTCATTCCATCATCTGGATCTTATTGGTTTAAATATGTTTTGTACAAAGGAGTCTAATAAAGTTTTAAAAACCCCATCCTTAACTGCTGCAGAGGACTAAGTTATTGCTAAAGTATAGTAACAGCAACACCTAACAGTACCGTGTTCGTTGCTGTAAATTTTTAAATTTAATTTGAAACACTTGAGCCAAGCCTTATTTTACAATGCGTATACTCAATTTTATACACAATTCAACAAAATAAAAATTCGGAAAAAACAAAACGCCAATAATTGTAATGTGGTTTTGGGATCATGGGGAAAAACATACAGGTTTGTGAAAAGAAAGGCGTTTATAAATGTTTAGCTTTTCAAAAATCAACGGCCGGCGAATTTTGTCCTTCCTGAATCTGATTTGTTAACAACAGGCAGCTTTTAGATCCAGCTGCTGTATTTCTCCGTATGACTCGTTTTTATCTACTAATGAATATGTAGAACCATAATTACGGCAATTACGTGAACAATAAGTAGGCTACAAACAAATTCAATGTGCGCGCATATTCATTACGGTTTTCTCTTGTAAGATTCTATCTTGCAGATTTTGTATACTACCAAATTGTAGCAATAAAAAAAGAATCAAGCAGTTCAGGTAGGCATTTACACCCACCCACCTTGCTATTTACAAAGGTGGATACCTCAATTAGGGTTAGGAAGGATGGAGCGCTATACGGCAGGGTTGCAGGCGGCTTGAACCGGCAACCCTTCGATTACAGCCCATATCCTTAACCACTGTGTCATCTTCTGCCTCAATGAGGGAAAGATGCCTAAAATATCTTTTTGGTAGTGTGGCTATTAGACGCCATCATTAACCTAAAGCTTCCGTCACATCAGAAGAAGATGCAAAATACCGCTATAGGACACAGTGTCGCGTTTCACCTGTTCGTAACTCTCCGCTTTGACGTGCTTCCTCTGACGCAGTTGCTTTGCTACAGATTTGGGGAGCATCTGGTGCAGCAGGTCCTCGGCTAGACGCCGCTCCCTCTTTAGGTCCTCCGTCCTCTCCTTCAAGCTCCGCGCGTAGTTCTGAATCCAATCTGTCATCTGTTTGAAGGAGAGCAGCACTATTGGATAGATGAGGCAAGCGATGGTCAACAGGCAAATCTTCAAACTCAAGTTGGAGAGCAAGTCCCGTGACTTTTGCCTGAGTGCCTGACGCCCCTTCTCCAGCACACATGCCCGTACGTGTCCAAGGCTGTCAATAACCGCCTGCCCCACAGGACCGAGAGCCCAGGGCAGCAGTATGGGGGAGTCATGAGGCGGGGTCAAGTCCAGTCTCACGCTCATGTTCTCCATCCAGCATGTCTGGAGGTTTTCTGATACGTACTTAGCGAAAGACAAGGTGCTCACAGATTGATAAAAATAGTTCCGAAAACCTTCATCTGCCGTTGGCAGGGACCCTTTTAGTTGACGACTGAGTTCCTGGACACCAACCAACAATTTAAGTGACAATACATCGGCCCATGTTGCGCTATGCTTGACTCTTTCGATGTCCTCCTCCGGGTCTCCCCAATACCTCAAGAGTCTCAAAATGAAGACAGAGTAAATCGTCGCATTAACATCTATGTCGCCGGCATGCTCAGTCTCATCTACGAATGAGAGAATGTCTTCCAGTTGCGTACAAAACTCATTCATTTCCGCGCTGCACGGAAGCCCCTGCGAATTATGGGCGACAGGCATGTATTTGCAGAGGTGTGTAATCACAGAAAAAGTATCAGAAGGTCGCCGAATACAGGGACCGCGTCCCGTTGCGTTGCTCCTCTGGTCCACACACGATTCCCACATGTTTTGAAGTTCTCCAATAAGCCCTAAAATTGTATTAGTTTTACACGACGTGAGCTCATGGAGTGCAGCCTCGGTGGCTCGCCATGATTCCAGGTTGGCGCTGACATCCACAGACACCGAGCCCAAAATGGAAAGAAAGGAGAGCAGACAGGCGGTAAGAATACGGAGAACCGTGCGGCTGCTGCCCGATCCCGACGAGGGCGAACACCTAAGGGATAGGAAGTAACGAAATTAGCAAAGGGTTGCAGCCCGTTTTCACATTTCAGGTAGGCCTATTTCCCAAACACAAGCAAACAGGCAAACGAAACAAAGTGAATATTTTATTACAGATTTAATAATCAGTCGAAAAACTAAACAAATATATTCTGATCTTAATTTTATTGCACTGTAAAACAATAATTCAATCATCTCTAATCACAACGTGAGATAAGATTAAATAACACAGTGCAATGATATTAAATGCTATTAAATTAAAAAATTAAAAGGTAAACACCGTTTATAGCGTATCACCCGTTTTAAATTTCTATTTACCAATAAATAATAACGGATTGACTGTTTAAAAAAATTGTAAGGACTATAATTATGATAAATAGTGAATATTTTAAACAAACAAACAGGTAGCGTAGGTTAATGTAACACTAGGTACTAAAATATCGATTTTTGTTACAATTTTTAATATTATGACTAAGAATTTTTTAGTAGTGCTACTAGAAAATATTTTTACATTTTTAATATGATGTATAAACTTTTAATAATATAAAACTGTAACACGCAACCCTATATAACTTAAAACGTTGGACTCTTCAGTAAGTCTTTTTAACGGAAATATTATACATATTATATGTATAAACAAAATATACGATGTGAATTTTATATTGTATCTAAACAAAAAACAAAACATTGACTTAGAAAAACAGACATTTATCAAATGTATCATGTAGCTGCCGCTTGATGTTTTTTGTATGTATCTATATAGCGATATAATATCCAAAGTAATGACCAAAACAAACCATTACCTGCAGATTTCACAGTCACTCTCAGGCAGGCGCGGAGTCTTTGCTGTAGCTCTTTCTCTTGCTTTGCCCCTGCTTCGCTGAATTTTTGTTAATGTTCCTTTCAGCGAAGCCGAGGACAAGTTTCCAGAGGCGAAACAGTCCACTGAGGACATGAGATTGACCTTCACGGGTTGGAATATATGGCCGGAAAGTGTATTAACGCTTCTTTTGAATGGATGAACGGCCAGTTTGATTTGGATCATAGGCCTATAGCGTTTCTTTCCCCCCCCCAGAAATAAATATTACCCAAGGACAGCCTGTCTGCTGTCAGGTGGCTGAGGCACACTTACGAACCCCCATAATTAGGCCTATTAGTAAGATGAAACGGGAACAGCCCGCGTCCGCCCCTCCAGCATTTTATGTGAGGGATTATTATCGGTCAGGCAGGGCGAGTAATTATTATTACCTGTTTATAAATACTCACGGGTTGCTGTAAATATATAACACGATTAGCCTTATTCTTATGACAAAACGCAATATATAGTTAATAAAGGTAAGTTTCGGAGACATATCAAAAATATTAACAGATAATGTATTCGACAGATATTTACATGTATTTATTTGTTTGTCGTGCTAGAATATCCAGATGTAGTAGAGAATGTAAATGCAGTGTAGAAACAGAATCACGGCACAAATTAAATGCGCGCAGAAACTTGATTTCCCTCACAACTTAATGTAGGCTATACGAAACCATTTATATGAGAGGCTTAAAGAAAGAGAGAGGAGACACAGACAGGAGCCTTGGAGAAAATTGTGGGGAATGGGGATTAGGGAGCAAAAAAAAAAAGACAGACGCAGGAAAGCGGAAAAAATAAATACGAGAATAAATGAGGGTGCAATCATTAAGATAAAATGTACCGACGTGAATAGATGTACTGATTAAAGTGAAAAAGATGCGAAGGTGGAAAAGTAAATTGTACAAGAAAATGTATAAATCATATGAGGTGATAAACATGAGAATGTAGCAACGTGTAGAAGATGCGCAGGTCATGAAGCCAGACACCGTAATGCCGTCCATGGACTAACGGTGCCGGTGTTCTGACAAAACGTCCTACTTTATCAAAACATCCTACCGTAGTGCTAATCGAGAGCCCTAACCCCCTAAAAACCCTTACCTTAACCTTAACCCTAAACCCTAATCCTAACCCCTAAAACCTAACCCTAATCCCAGAACGGTGGAACTGCACATGCGCAGAAAGGCACGATAGCACGTCTCGATAGGTAGAATGTTTTGTCAGAACACCGGCTAGCAGGCTCCGCATTGGCCGATGCTGTAAGAACTGATGGCAGCATGAATGACGGACAGGCAAAAATATTTCCTTATACAGCTTAGAGCCAAAGGCAGTCCTCCGTGCCAAAACAGCCTCTTGGAGCAGATGGGAGGATTTTCTCATGGTGACCCAGATCAGCAGTATTTTCCGATTAAATAGCTAAATGGACACACATAACACAGAGCAGGGAGAACACCTGGCGTTTTAGGTCAGAATTCAGTGTGTAAAATGTTGATAATGTAGATGAAGATGTTTATGAATTATGAGAGCAGTCAACCTCAACAAGAAACGATGTCATGGGCGGGGGTGTAGGAGGGACATGGACAGCCTGGCAGAATCAGGGGCCCCAACATTGTATAGGGGCCCCAAAAATCTACTGTTGGGGGCCCGCTTGGCAAAATCTACCACCAGGGATCCTCCAAACAGCAAATTCTCATACTCATAGATTAAAGAAACTACGAGTTGGTTTCCTGAAGCCTTCTTAACGCTACATTGTTCATAAGTACTGTCCTTTAATATGCTGTACATAATGTCTAGGTAGCAAACAAAAAGTGATGACTTCAAGAATTACTATATATATATGTGTGTGTGTGTGTGTGTGTGTGTGTGTATATACATATTTACCAATTCCAAGGTGGATGAATGTAACATTATTACAGAATACTAGATTTAACTAGATGTTCTAAAATTTCAATATAAAAACCGTAAATTCACAAAACTCAGTTCTAAAACATTTTGCTTTTCTTGTTTTATTTCTATATTTTTAAAAACAGAACAAGCAGATTTGAATGTGCCCCAAATGTAAAAATCACTACCCGATAATCAGCGGACAGGAACCCTGACACCCACACAACTAGTTATAGCTATTAGGTGGGAAATAAGACAGGACCTCCATCAATGATTCACGTACAAAATATGTATGACAAAGAATGATAAATATTTGTGGCAGGTTTTCCCAGTACTAAAATGCATATAATTTACAACTAAAATCAAACTTAAAGGTGCTTTGATACATCAAATAATCTTACCCACACAGTAATTAAATTATCCCAAACAACGTAACACAGCTAAACAAATTACATTAAATTCAAGCACATCCAGTGATTTATCAGTGTACAGTGAATTTATTTAGGTTAATGTATTTCAATGTGCATTGTTAGCTATTAATCTTATTTATGCTACACAATTCCATTTAAAAGGTTTTTAATAAATCATTCAGTAGTTTTTGGTGTGAGGATTAAATTTTTTGATTGGGTAACTATCCAAATCTCGAGTAAATCGTCAGTTAAAAAAAAAAATATTGAAGTACAAATTTAATGTTTCTGGAATGTTCTCTGTGCAGCTTGCGTGACATTTTCTGATGTCCTTCATACCGTCTTCATGGATTTTAAAACACAAAGTTGGCTTTGTGGTATTTATTGCTTTTCTTCAAAGTGTGACAAGGCTTTTATCATTGTTGACTTCACCTACTCACACGGCATTAAAAAAAGTCAAGTTGAGGTGTTAGTTTAGGGGCTGAAAATCACAGCTTTGCCTGGGATTTGAACCAAGACCCTGCGGTTAAGACTCCCAGTCATGACACTGTCTGTAACCCTACGAATGGGGGCTGTGCTTCTCCTTAACGTGTTCCATCCAGCTCCCACGAAACCTCCTTCATTTGAACGATTACATGGGGACTGGCGGCCAGCTGCTGATTGAACAATGACTGCGGACGTCACGGAGACGCTTTGCTTTCTGTGGATAAAATGCAAACAAGCGGAGGACAAAGGGAAGGAAGAAAAATGCAGGAAAACATCCTGCAAAACAACCATATAGCGGGGAAGCCGCACCTTTGATCCTCACATTGGCTTTGCGCAAAAAGCTAGTGACATATGCAGAGCTTATTAAATACCTGCCCGTGTATGTAACACATGCAGTACTCATTCATTCATGTAATTGGCATTCATAATTAACGTACAGTGCTCACAGAAAGTCTTGGGACACTTTCTTAATTGTTATTGGTTTCATAACAAATGTCAATTGTTAATCAATATTTAACGTATCTGTACATGTCTTCCACACAGACATTTTCTTTTTAATAAGTGTCAATTTTTTTTGAGCGACTCAGTTCTGTTCTTGCCATTTTACTGTAAATTGCAGTAACCATTGACTGCCAAAGGCATATTGCACTCAAATGTTTGGTGTTTTATTTTATTTCAAAGGTCAGAAGTGATACTAATTAAAAAGTCCCCAATGAGACTGCTTGGCAATAAATTTTTTAATGCAGAACAGCTCATTTAGAGCTATAATTTGGGTTTCAGTTTATTACTACTTGAAATGAATGTTTCACTTATATATATATATATATATATATATATATATGTGTAGTACAAAAGTAGTAAGTAATGGCAATGGCTTTTGTTATAAAACCAATACATTTGCAATATCTTTACTGAATTAAGCAGTTACTGTTTACTTGCAATTTCTTACGCAACATAACCTACACAAATTAAAAACACAGCATTGTCCTGCAATTCTGAAACCTCACATAAAATGAGAGAGGTCAGAGTATCAAATATCCAGCTGTCATTCTGTCTGCTAAGCCACATGTCCTTGCTGGTGCAATGTTTTGTCTTCAGCTGTACTGCAGCCAAATATGATGGAAAACACACACACACGCATGCATGCACACACACACACAACAATGCAAACACCCTCCTTGACATCACATCCAAAGAATCCGCTTCATTGGCCCATTCTGTATTCCGGCTCGGAGACAGACATTCTGTTCACACGTTCTAGACGCCATGTATCGCAGCTGCAGAAACTCTCTCAGAAAGAGCAGCCCAAGCCGATAAAGAAAAGCCTGACTGCTCATTGATTATATTGATGCTCAAGAATCACACACCTACTTACTGAATGCAGTTAAAGTCTGGCAACACTTACATGTGCGCTTGCTCAACCAGAAAAATAACAATTAAAAGTATTAATAATAAAAGACATTTCCAAACATCACACAAACAAAATCAATATACATAGACACAGTGTATCAGTTGGCCATTGCAGGGAAATCACTGATTTTTGACATTGCCAAGCTGAAATTCTGTAACTTGAGTCAATATTTGACAAGAGAAAAATGTACAATCATTGCACTCATCCATTTTCCATACCAGTTTATCCAGAACAGGGTTATGATGGCCTTGTAGCACAGGGCACAAGGCAGGTGACACCCTGGGGTGAGATGCCAGGTAAAAATGATGAACAGAGGACAGGACAGCGGAAAGAACGCAGTGACTGAACCTTCAGCTTAAACTCCAAACTGCAGCTGAACTGCCAATGTGGGGGGGATCCCTTTGCAAGGGGGCGTCCGATGGCTGTCAGACGCTGGGATCACCCTGTCAAAATGAGTGGAAAAGTTAGCAAGGGCGTTATTAATATTATCACTGCATTGCCAGGAGAGTCTGTACCTAGTTATGTTGGTATACAGTACTAAATACTAGGGCTGGGCGATATCATATTGATATAAAATCGCGTATGTGCAATAATCACCAGGGCTTCAGATGACAGATGAAGCATTTGGCCGGACGCCAGCTTTTCGGTGCTATACGGACACTTATTTACGCCCATAATTTGGTAAGAGGATTAGTAGTATGGCTTAAATATTAATGAGATGCATTTTGTGATACCCAAAAGTTAGTAATCTGTATAAACTTTATGTTTCTTAAATTCGATTAGAGGAGCACCCCACATAATACTGTTTTGCTATACTACGGTTTGGTATACTACTGTTTGGTGAAGAAGAGCAGCCATGATATCTTTTAAAAGAGGAGATCTTATGGATAAACAAGGTAAAAAGACGGCGGTGTGATGGTACTTTCTGCAGATCAAAGTCTGACACATTTATTAAAAATAAGGATATGCCATATTTATACTAATAATGATAATAATGATACAAAGCCTCATTAATATTTTAGCCATACTACTAAATTGCTTAACAAATTGTGGGCGTAAATTAATGTCCGTATAGCAGCGAAGCCCTGGAGATTATTGCACATGCGCGATGCAATATCGATATGATATCGCCCAGCCCTACTAAATACTTTTAAATACTTATCCCAAGTATGTTAATTTTGTACTGGTTAAGAAGTGAGCTTGAAGGAAGGTGGGTTTTACAGCCTTGTGGTTCGCAGTCAGTACCTTGTGTAATTCATCCAAATGGGACAGTGAAAGGCTATCAAATCACCACAATCATTTAGGAGGCAACAATCCTGCAGGAAGTGCTTGTGTTAATTTAATCAAATAAAAAAAAAAATAACAGCACAAACCACCTCAAACAAAGCCTGATTCAGTAGATTACAGCTGAACACAGCAAACTCAACCCACTCCCAAAAGATACGCGTAATCCCATCACCATGACGACAAATCCACACCTTGATTTTTTAAGTGGCAATCCCGCACATTTTCACATTGCAAGAACACAAATAACCCAACAGCCTTCAGGATTAATGAACTGCTTATACCATCTCATGATAGCTTTTCCAAGAAACTTACAGGGCCTGTCAGACATTTTGATTGTATCATGGGTAGAAAACAAAAAAGACTGAATATGAGTCAATAAATGGTTCTTGTTAAACTGTTAGTTTGTGGGGGGAAAATAGATGGTAAAAACATTCCAGGCAGAAAACACGACACAAAAATGCTGAATGCCAGTACAAAACAATTAACGTGGTGTGAGTAAAAGGCCTTGCACAAACAAGTAAATATTTGAAGGCTCTGTTAGACACCCGTTCCATATCTCTCTCAGTATTTCCTGTTAAGGCAACATTTTTGAACCATAGCGGAATACCACTGCAGATAAAAATATTCAGCCTTTTCAAAAAGATGGGTTTTTCGCTATAGCCTTCAAAAATATATTTACAATATTTTAATTTTGATGGAAAACTATTAATTTAACAATGAAATAAATAAATTCTGGTTCTAAAAAAGGAGAATCACTTTCTTGGATTTGGAAATATATTGGTGCATTCAACAGAGTGATTTAGAAAGCTCTGAATTAAATTGATTTAACACAGAGGGAAAAAAATATATATATTAGCAACCCTGGAAACAGAAAAAGGTTTGGAAAATGCAACCAAATCCCAAAATTACCCATATTCACAATTCTATCCAAGTCAATTATCATTTGATCACTTATGACAGTTTGTCTGCTTAGATAGGACAGTGACGGCCCATGAATAGAATCTCTAACGAGTTCAGAAGTCCTAGATCACCAGGGATAGACAGAGAGATATAAAAAGACACGTTGTTGGAGGCTAGAGAGTCTCTGCTACTAGACAAATAGAAGCAAGAGCAGCCCTGTGACCATTTCTTATACCTTGCTTCTGAAGAGGGGCTTAGCTCCAGGCCCACAGTACTCATTGTAGATGAGTTTGAACAGAAAGAGGTGAAAAAGGGTGATGAGCGAAGCCACGCTGAACCAGAAGAGGAAGGGCAGCCCGGGGTACTGCTGGGCCATGTGGTCCTCGTGTGCCAGGATGGCCTTAACGTGCAGCGTGTGCCTCAGGTCCTGCAGGTGCGTCAGGTCGGTGGAGATATAGAGCAGGGCCGTGATTGGCTGGGTCACCATCACGGGGAAGGTGTGGCCTTTGGTCTCGGAGGTGAGCTCTACAGGCTCATTGACGCAACCGGCCTCACAGGCGTACAGTTTGACGGGCTTCTCCTGGGGCTTGACGGACACGTGCAGGAACGGTTTGCCCTCGGCATCCAGCAGCACGGCCAGATTGATCAGGTCCTTGTTATAGTGGATGCCGCGCAGGGCGTAGCTGTTGTGTAGTACGTCGGGATCTGCCTGGAACTGCAGGTGGTTCTCCGTGAACTGCAGGCCGCCGAAGCTGAGCACCACAGCCTGCATGACGCCGTGCGCCCCCGCCGCCACCAGCGCCTTGCAGCCGCGCTTCTGCAACGTCAGGTTCCAGAGCGTCACCAGCTGCAGCACCTGCGCCACACTACTGACGCGTTCCGGCCACAGGTTCTCCGCGTGCATGGTGGCGTGGCCGCTGAAGCAGTGGTCTGCGTAGTTCAGACTGGACTCCAACCTCTCATGCTCCTCTGCGCTGATACTCCTGTCCAGCAGGGGCGCTGAAGAGGCAGACAGGACGTAGTAGAGGGTGCTGTTCACGGTGTTGCTGGAGGGCGTGTGCGAGTCGGTGATCTTTCGCATTTCGATGCCTGGCAGGGTTTAACCACAGCAGAGAATGAAAAGTTCCTTAGTAGTGGAGTACTCCAGACCTTTATTAAAACTCAAACTACTATTACCGATGCTCACAGAAATATAAAATGACCATTTACTTTTCCTCCCCTTAATCTTTTCACCTCATAAAGCTTTTATGATATACAGTACTGTGCAAAAGTCTTAGGAAGTCAAAAGAAATGTTTAAAGGTATTTATCTGAGAAGTGCACATTTGCTCAAAACAAAAAATACTATTTAACATTAGAACATATGAAAATGCACAATAACACAATAAAAACAATCAAGAATTTCTTCCCTTCTCCAAAGTTGGACAGCTAGATGAAAGCCGCTCTGCATCCCAAACCTCAGAGATTCCATGTATTTATTAAATTTCACTACTAGCTCAATTAATTAAATTAGTTAAAAAAGTCAATGAGATATTGGTTAGCTATACAACGTGTGCTAGCGGTAGCATCCATGGGTGTACTGAATGGTTACTGCAAATACTGTGGGTTTTAGCAGAGGTTTTGAAATGGCTAAGCTAACACACTTTGACAGATCTTACAGTTTTACACTAACATGTAGATCACTTAAACCTCATTTTCTTTGGCTTCCTAAGACTTTTGCACAATACTGTATCGCTAGACTGCAATGACCATCTCAAATGTTAAACAGAAAAATCAACGTTAATGCTAACATTTAAGATCAAGGCTCACCAGATATGAAGAGGTCCGTCCAGGCCTGTCTGTGTTCCTGTATGAGGTCTTCCACATTGGCTCTCAGTAGCTCACTCATCTCTTTCTTCGCCGCATCTCGAAGCTTTGTGAACGCTTCCTCCACCTTGGAGGACTCGATGGGCTCTGAGGTGTAGACCGCTGACAGCACGTTCTCCACGTACTCGGACTTTCCTGCCAGCTGCAGACGGCCGGGAAGCTTCTTGATGGCCACAACCACAAGCACAATGTGGTTTTTCTCCGTCAGCACCTTGCCAAAGGAAAGGATGAACTCCCGTTCCTCGGTCTTCTCCAGGCTGGAGGAGAACTTGCTCCCGTACGAAGGTGACACGGACAACACGTCAATGTTAACCGTTCGTTCAGACGGGTTGACGACACGGATCCTCTGGAGGAAGACATTCGGCCGGCTCCGGTGAGCGAGGAGCTCCTCTGTGATGGTGATGCACTCCCGGGCCGACACGGAAACGCAGTGGACGGACACCATGGAGCCCTTGTTGAATAGGATGACCCCAGAATGTGCTTCTGCCCTCTTTCCCGGCACATCCAGTGTGACCATGGGAGAATACTCGGTCTGGTGAACCGGAACTGAGCTGGCCTGGGAAGATGAGGCCACCCACAGTCTGTTAGCGTCTATGTCTACCAAGAAGTGTCCGTTACCAACCACGGCTGGTACAGGGGTTTTACTCTGGGGGCCGATGACAACACCATCACCCCAGTCAACATGTGGTTTCCAACTCTGCATGGCCGCATGGAGACAGAGTCCTGTTGCACCCCCTAGTTCTGAGTGACTCAAAAATTTCAAAATGCCATCTGAGCTAAGATACCAATAAAAAACAAGGAACAGAAGCACGCCTATAAGAATCCTCCTGGCCCAACTACTAGACAACAATCCCGGCAGGCCCTTTAATCTCTGTTGAAGCCACATTTTAATTTATTCAACATGCAGAAGTTACAAAAAACGCCCTGTGTCTTTCCTTGCGTTGTGTTTCACGGAGGCAATATCAGAGAACTGGGAATCTTACCACCAAAAATTAGCCAGAAATGTTTAAAATGGCAAGTGCATTTACAGTTTCCAGCGAAAAACTCATAGCTAATTAGTTGCACAAAAACACCTTTTACTGACGACTTTCTTTACTGTTGCTAGTCTAGCTACCATACTTAAACCAATCAGCTTTTGATAAAAAGGCGTACACTGCAAATGGAATAGAATAAAATTACATTATTCTGCCCACTTGACTTTCAAGGAAATATTATGCTGCTCTATATAATGAAAGCGGAGAGTCCAACTTCAAATACACGCAAAATAAACAGACTTCAGCAGGTTTCCTAGCTAGCTCGCCAGACTGCGAAACAGGGCACATTCTACTTATCTCACATTTTAACAATCTTTGCATCATCCATAATAACCTTGTCTTGTTTTAATTTCACTTTGTCGCATATTCAGCAGCCCTTTTCCTGGTCAGGGTTTGCTGGACCTCCATTACCTTCCCCGATCGCACCAGTTCCTGTTCTTCGCAGTGCGAACTGACGCTTGATTGCCGTAAATCAGGTACAAGATAGTAACCGGAAGTCGGAAAAAACCACGACGTAGTAATTTACGACATGGTCGGCTGCCGTATTTTGATTATGTTGCTTAAATGGTGTACGTCGCTGGGTTCGCAATGCACAACAGCTGCGTGGGGTAGTTGTATGGGATATGCAGAGATATTTTATAAATTGACCTGTGATATCATCCGATTCTCAAAGCGCGACAAAAATACTTAAAGGAGAAAAATAAAAATATCCGAAAGGAACCCCCACCCCTGAAAAAATAAGTAGAAGCCAGCCCGTCCGTAGCTCTTAATTACTTATGTCATCGTACATTCGTGGAAGTGAGTCCCTGTGTTTGGTCTGTTTTCATTTTGGGGGTCCCTTCAAAAAGGTTGTAAACAGGAAGGCTTTTTCTATATATGCAGTATAGACTTCATTTTCTGGTATGAATGCCTAAATTTTATAACGGATATAACTGGTAACTGTTGGTCTGTAGCATATCATTAAATGCTTCGTAGTAAACAGCTGGCCACATCTGTTTGCAACAGTAGGCAGACTAGGTAGCATCAGCATCTGCAAATACCCCGTAACCAGTTCTTAGTCGCGTACGTGCTGTGGGTCACGTACATTGGGTAATTTTTTAATAAAAGTTTACTATTTATCCCATACAATATTCATAACGTCGACAATATATTTTTTTAAAAAAAAAAAGAATAACAACATAATTGACGCAATTGACAGTACTGTCTAAATATTTCACGTGAAATCGAGGTTTAAATTAAAGAACTAAATGAGAATTATTTTTCAACAATGTTCACGGTTAATAAATGGTTAATGTAAATCTCAGAAGATATTCTTCTCGTAAATTTCCATCATATATTTTCTTGTTTTGTATTTTTCATCTTGTAAAATGTTCCCTTAAGATCCGCAGAGGTGCTGATTAGTGGGAGGGGGCCCACCGTTTTGCGTGCGAGTGGGGGGTGGAGAGCAAATCTCGGCTGGCTGTTAAGTTTACTGTACGAGAGTAACTTCGCTTTAAGAAAGAGAAAGTTGCCAGCAGACGCTTTTCTCCCCTGTACCCAAAGAAAGGGATCCGCTTATACCGACTTTTAAAGAATGCATACTACCATCATTTCAGTTTGTGCGGTTATATCTCTAGGCTGTTTGCTTGGAGAGATAAATTGCGAGCAACAGCCCTCAATACCCGAAGGTAAGGGAGCTTTTAGAAAAATCGGCCCTCCATATAACTCTAAATGGGACGCAAATTGTAAAGGGTGAAAACGCAGACGGCAAAAATAGGCCTGTCTTACACCGAGAGCATGCTGTGTTGGTTTATATGACTGCTTAAATAGTTACAGTTATCTTATCACTGTCAGTTTTAGCTTAACGTTAATCGGCGCCAGCAATATGTAGTTCTGGGCGGGTGCGGACTCTGTTGTCATTTATGCATTGGAAATGTTTTAATATAGACCTCTAGGCGACACAATCGGCTGTTTCATAACCCAGTAGCATACATGCAAGTAGAAGTGGGTGTTGAATCGATGAAGGAGAAGTTTTCCTGAGGTTTCCTGCGCTGCTGACGTGGACGGGATTGTTAATAACCCGGGTTTCAGAGCGGCATGTTTGTTAGTGGCATTGTAAAGGAGAATAAAACCTGACTGTTTCGGTCATTTGCGCTGGTGGGCAGTGGTCTGTACGGTGTGGTGGGTTAGAATGGGAGCGATGCACTATAATGCTGTCTGGACGCCTTTAATCTGTTCGTGCATCAAATTCTTCCGATTATGCGCGTTTCTGTCCGAGGCAGTTACATTGTAGCGTTGGGAAGTTTATTGGACTCCACTGTCCGACCGCTTGTTTCAAACAAACCATAAAACCATTGTTGTAAATTTAAGTGCTGCAGCCGGACACTTCATCTTTTTTTTTCCTGTTGCATTCGTGATATTGCAACTACGTTTCAAATTCCCCAAATGCCTAAACATTGTTTATTAAAATGTGTTTTAAAAAGAACATTGAAACTCTGGGTAAAATATATTTGGGGATTAAAAAAAATACAACAGATCGAGCAAGCGTAATATAGAATATTACGTGTAATCCCTACGAGACACAAGGTAGTGAACAAACCAGGTTATAAATAGAAAATGATTGAAAGGTATCCTGAATGAATGACTTTGGATGATTGTCAATAAGGGAAGAGCCTAGGCGTGCGGCCGATGCACGTACAAAACCTGGAAATCTGAGCCTGCTTTTGAGTGAGATATGAATTATGAATTTGAACTTTTTTTGCGTGTTTTCCAGGCAAACTCCTGGTTTTTACGGTAGCTACCAAGGAAACAGAAGGTTTTAAGCGTTTTATGAGATCTGCACGGTATTTCAATTACACTATTAAGGTATGGTAAAATTATTTTCTGGTTTCCTTTTACAAAATGTATTGGTGTGTTTGTGTGCCAGAGAAATCCATTGTTTTACATGCTTAAGCGTGTGATATGTCGCAGTAATGTGGATAGATTTGTAAATGTTGAATTTTATTTTTTATTTTGGTCCTGAAGGTGCTTGGTAGGGGTGAGAGATGGAGAGGCAGTGATTACATGTCTGTACCTGGAGGGGGCCAGAAGGTCCGGCTCTTAAAATCCGCTCTTGAGGAGGTGAAAGAGGAAGACAAGATCATATTATTCATTGACAGGTGAAGGAGATATGATCCACTCTGTGGTCAGAACATGTTTTACAAACCTGTTGTATAGCGTGGCAGTAAAGATCTATCATGAATTAATATTACTTTGGGCTTGTTAAAGATACTCAACAGATAACCTTGTCCAACATTAATGCTGTTATATATTGTGTTTATATTGTAACATAAAATCTATAAAAACCAAAATCTCCAGCAGCACCCTTGATTAAACTGTAGTTGTTCAAATGACAATAAAGCTTTTGAATCCTTGAATCCAGTTGCCCTTTGAAAACCCACAGCTACTTATTTTGCGTTAATGCATGCCCCCCCCACCCCGCCTCTCGCAGCTATGACGTGGTTTTCGCATCCGGTCCTCAGGAGATGCTGAAGAAGTTCCAGCAGGCCCGGCACAGGGTGGTTTTCTCAGCAGAGGCTGTCATTTGGCCCGACCGGCACCTGGAGGACAAGTACCCTCATGTCAGGGAGGGCAAGAGGTTCCTGGGCTCTGGAGGCACGTGCCACATGCCTTTCACTTGTAAACGTCGCATTGTTGCTTCAGGGTTATCACAGTTGCATGTTACTGCAATTGTCCATTCCCCAGCTCTTTGAAGTTTGGCTACAAATTGCCTAAGTAATGAAGATTGTGATCAAATCTAATGTTTTGTTTTGTTGTTGGCTGTTCATAAGCTTTTATTTCACAAGGACTGACCCTCACTAATTCCCTTGAAAACATCTGCCTTGGGTCACCTGGCTAAATATGTCATCATCAGTCTGCTCTGACCTGTCCCTGTAGGTGACATTCTCTGTGTTTATGGTCTTCCTGCAGGATTCATTGGCTATGTGCCTAACCTCAAAGCTTTGGTCACAAACTGGACGGGAAAAGACAATGAAAGTGATCAGCTTTTTTACACCAAGATTTTCATCGACCCAGAGAAAAGGGTATTTTTTTTAATTTTTTTTATTTCATTTATAGTTCTTGAAAACCCACCTTTTATCTGGGTTTATGCTCTGATGACATGAACTGCACATTTAAAAAAACAAAAAGCGCTTAATTAGACAATATTTTCTGTTCCATCTTGGCTGCATTTTAGGCGGCTGGTATGGTAATTGATGTAATCTATCTATGGTCTGTTTTAAATATGGTGTGGTGAAAGTAATTTGCGTATAATGTATTTAATCTTTTTTTTTCTTTCAGAAATCTATAAATATCACACTGGACTATAAGTGCAGATTGTTTCAGAACCTCTATGGAGCTTTGGGTAAGGCTTTTATGTGTATTTTTAGCTGTTTAAATTCCATACCATAGCATTTCAGTCGCACTTTCTGAAAACAGTAATTACTAGGCCGGGAGGAAAGTTGACAGGGAGAAACCTGGCTGGCATTCTGGGAGGAATTAGCACAGACGACGTACAAAGCTGCACACTCAGGAGGTCCAAGAGGTGCCTCCCTGCTTTTAAAGGCCCTCGGAGTATGGATCATCTTTTTCCATTTTCCCTCTTTCTCCTTGCGCTGACTTCCCCTTTAAGACAGCTGTTTGTTTTTTTTAAGAGTTTTCGTGGAGGTGGTAAACAGCGTGACATGCTAATAAACCCCCGCCCCCCCCTTCCATCAGTGCTTGGCCAATTATGGCTGCATTCTGGCAGCCCTGGCTGCGTCTGCTAGCAGTGAATTTGGTGTCTCCTGCTTGTGGAATTTATGAGCTCCTGGGGAGATCTGCCTGATTACACACGCCGTGACTGGGCCAGGGGTGCGCGAGCCACCTCCTGGGGGAGCCTGAGTACGCAGAGGGAGCGTGCTGCTCCTTTGAGGCTCCTCAAATAAAATTGGGACCTGCTGAGGCCACAGGAACTTCCTGTGTCTGACCATCTGTTTGGCTCCTGAACGTAAGCGTTGTAAGAGCAGGAGAGAAACGCGAACATCGACATTTACCTAAGAGTACGAAAGGCACCCAGGTACACTGTCTCTCTACTTTAAAATTCTTCCTCAAAAGAAGCTCACTTACTTTTACGCTGTAGACCTGTGACATTTGCGGATTTGTTTCTTTCATCAGCTTTATTACTATATTGTTTCAATTACTTCAATTACATATTGTAACACTTTAAATCATGATTACACTGGAAAAAAAATAGATCGGCTTTATATGAAGTTACATTCTGTAATTTAGCATCTTTAGGTAAAAGTTAAACTAAGTAAATAAATATTAAAATGGGGGTGGTAAAAGTAATAAAATATAATATTAAATAATATTATCAAAACTATAATATTGTTATAAAAAGTTTAGCAGAAACCTTATTGAGAGGCACTGTGGTTTGCGGTGACATCCTTGAGATCTTTAATGGACGTTATTGTTGCCTTTGGGAATGAAGCACTGTACAGGATGTTCTGGATTGACCCGCCCTGCTGTCCTGTGATCGGTCTTTAGATGAGGTGGTTCTGAAGTTTGAGGATGGACGGGTCCGGGCCAGAAACCTCATCTATGACACCCTGCCCGTCACTGTGCACGGCAATGGACCCACGAAGGTAAGTAGCTGCAATTAAGCATCTAGCAAGCCCCTTTGCATAGTAACGAGCCATAGTTCTATGTTCCAGCCTTAGTGTAGCTTACAGTGGGACTTTTTGGTACATTCATTACGGTATTTTAACATTTGCGTTAACTGGATATCCAGCTTCATTCTATTTCTCTAATTATTTATGTATGTTTCCATCTCTAGTGAATGTTGTGTGATGCATGACATAGCAGTGAGTATCTAAGCATGGAATATGGCCACATTTCAGCTCCAGATAAACTACCTCGGCAACTACATTCCCAGGACATGGACCTTCGAGACGGGGTGCACCATCTGTGACGAGGACCAGCGGCCACTCTCTGGGCTAAAGGTGGGTCAGTTTCGTTTCTGGGGTGTTCCAGAGCTCTATTGTTGTGATTTGAAGCTGAGTGACTGGGTTCTGGTCCCAAGAGAGTGTTTGCTGTCCTGCGGGTTGTTTGGCCTGAACCGATTGGGTCTAAGCATCCGGGTCATATATACAGAGTGTATAAAAGTGAAAGTTGCGTAGCATTGGGCTGGAAGGATGGAGACATGGACAGGACATCAGAGAACATTCACGAAACATAACTACATTTTTAAATGTGTGAAAAATGTTATTAATAAGTAGTCTTTATTGCAGCAGGAGTGAATGGAAGATGCTTTGGGATAAAGTACACATACACACACACACACACACACACACACACACACACACACACCTTCCTCACCACATCTGTTTCCTATTCAACTCTCCTCTTGATATTTTAGCATAGCATAGTTAGCAGTTCGCTATGCTTTTATGTTTATTGTCAGTTCTGTAGTAACTTCCACACCGCTGACATTTTGTGGTTCAGTTCATTTTGCTCCTTATTGCTATCGCTGGCGTGAGGCTTGTGTAGAACTCCGATTGTGTGAATTGTGTCCCACCATTCATAGATTGGAATTGAATTGGCCACACCCCACAGGAAGCTGAATTTGAATGACTGGAAAACGAATTGAATTCATTTCAGCTCAAAGAAATGCTAAATAAATGCTTAGTAAATGTTTATTGGGGTCATCAGGTCGCCCCCTCCCCTCCAAGCAAAATGGCATGGCTGATACAATTATGATTTATTGCAATACATATGACTCAGTTTCATTTACTCTGCAAAAGATCTTCAGCGGTTTTATCATTCAGGTTGCAACATTCCAGCTTGAAATTTTTTCTGCTGCAGGAGAGAGACTATCCCCTGGTGGTCATCGGGATCTTCATACAGCAGCCGACCCCCTTCGTCTCTGTGTTCTTTGAGCGCCTGCTGGACCTGAAGTACCCCAAGGACCGGCTCAAGCTCTTTATCTACAACCACGTGAGCGATGCCGCCTTAATGTGATTTCAGTGTCTGCTCCGCCCCCGGGTCGTACGACTCAGGGCGACTGTCATCGCCGCACGGCGCGTTTGTGCAGCAGCAAGGCTTGGCCTTTCAATGGCTACGACAGGTGCTGTCCTCCGTTGAACGAATGCTTCTGCAGTGAGATTTAGCTGGCACTTTTGTCCAAAATAAGTAGATTAAAAATTTACTTATTCAAAAATGTACTGAGGGCAGAAGGAAAAATGATTGGTTCAAAGAGAATACCAATCAGGTTGTAGAGGAGGTGGGTACAAGCAACTAGAAGAGGTGGGATCAACCAATCAGATGTCTTTGTCCCGCCTCCTCTACAATCTGATGGATGGAGTAAGTACTAATAAGTATTTATTATAAGATATAGTAATACCTATAATTACTAACATCCTAAACGGGTGATATGCTGCCAAAGTAATGTATGCAGTAATCAAATGTGACAAATGCACTTGAGTACATCGTCATGCTTGGTTAATTAGTCGAACACAGCTTTGACAGTTTGGTGGGTGGGTGGTAGGATAGTATTTACACTGAGGTTTCTGTGTCAGGCTGAGATGGAGGAGGAGAGCAGGATCTCGGAGCAGACATCTGCCATACTTGGTCAGGAGAAACGGCTGCTAATGTTGGCTGCTTTAACTGTGATGCAAAGTGGAGGTTCAGGAGAAGGTAGAGAACAGCCTGTAGGGCAGGGGTAGGCACCCCTGATGCTGGAGGGTCGGCAGAGAGATCAGGGGTAATTCATCAGAGAGCAGACAGGATAGAAAAGCTGCTGGATACCGGCACTCCAGGGTCAGAGCTGCCCACCTCTGCTCTACAGTCTGTTTTCTACTTTCTCACGAACCTCATAAGATTTTGGTTTGTCTTGGAAGAATGTCAATTTGCACATTTTAGGGGCCGGGAGAAAGCAACGACAAGGATTTGAGAGGCTGTCTGATGGGGCTTAGCGCTGAAATTTGACAATTTTCATTGTGAATTGTTTAACTTGGTTCCATCAGATTGGAGGGACTGGAATGTATGGAATGTGATTCTTCAGTGGAGGATAAGGAAGGGGATACAAGGTGGGAGGCAGCAGGGCCAGTGCCAGAATACTGGGAAAGTACTGGAAATGGGTTAAAGGGAGGCATTGAAGACAGAATTTAGGAGGAGTGGCAGACTGTAGTGGAGTAAGGTTTAACATAACTGTGAATGAATGTCTGTAAATGATTATGTATTGTGGACACTTAACATGTTGGTTTAGGATGATTAGGTTAATCATTTGCTAATAAACTGAAACATAGGAGCCGCACCATGAGCAGCACGTCAGCTCCTTCCTGGAAGATCATCAGAAGGAGTACCGGGCTGTGAAGGTGATTGGTCCGGAGGTGGAGATGGACAGTGCCACATCACGCAATTTAGGAATGTAAGTGTCCTGCCTCATTTGCACAAATAAATGCAAGCTGTGCATGCAGAGAACAAGACAAAACTGAATTTATTTGCATGTTGGGGGTAAGAGAACGATAATAACATTTCAAAAGTAAATTAAAAAAAATTATGAAAATGTATTATTATTTTTTTAATTTACCATCTCTTACTTGGTACAGTGTTGCCTGCGGTTCACGAACACAATCCCTTCCAGGAAAGTGGTCGCAAACCAATTTTTCCCATAAGAAAGCATTGAAATTCGATTAATTCGCTCACAAGCCTACCAAATAAGAATTTTTTAAAAAATTAATTCTCTGGTTTTTATAGTGAAAATTTAAACACAATATAGTGTGGCGACAGGCGGACTGATGCATCGCGGGAGCAGAGAGAGACATGGAGACTTGCTTGCCGGGGAAATTATGCTCTTTATTAACAGTCCTTATCCCTTGTATTGTTATTAATGTTAATGTTCATGGTTGCGTTTCCCTATTGTCACACGTGTGCTTGCCCGTGTCTTCTGTGCACCCGGTCCGATCCTCGTGTGTATTTAGCGTGTGTAAATCTTCCGCCGTATGTGCATCTTGCAGTTTGGCTTCTGACAACCAAGTGTTTCCGGTCTGTGTATTTGGGTTCGGTGCTCGTTGGGTGCCTATTATGGTCCTTATACTTACAATTGCACGTGGGGCATGCTGGGACATGTGGGGCATGCTGGGACATGTGGGGCATGCTGGGACATGCGCCCCACCAGTGCTACACTAGTATAACAAAAAGGAATGTGGTCAAGGAATCTGTTCATGGACCAAATTTTGTACGCGAACCAATGCATTTTTTTCACAAAAGTTTTGGTCGCAAACCAAATTGTTTGTAGGCCACAGCTTTTGTAAACCGCAGGCACCACTGAATAAGGACTTTTATCTGTATGTATCTCTGGTGCCCTCTAGTGACATTTGCCGGCAGGACATAGACTGCGAGTATTTCTTCAGCTTGGATGTGGAAGTGGTTCTGAAGAACACAGACACTCTCCGGATTCTAATTGAGCAGAACCAGTAAGTAAAACATGAAGAACTTTGTCTGGGATCAGTAATCTAGATCAGTAATCCTTTATTATATTTTAATGACAGGCAGTCTGAGCTCTGTGACCCAGTGCATCTTCTAATGCAGATAATAAAACTCATTCATAAATGTTAAATTATTTTGCAATTTTTTTTTTGAAAATGATTCTAATTAAAGCATATAAAATTCAGCACAAGGATAGTGACCACAGGATTATCAACGTGGAATAAGTGGAAAATACACTAATACACTATATACAGTATATAAATACACTATATACAGTATAATTTATATAATTTAATATAGCATATGATATGATATAGTTATGTATACTGTATCTACTGTATAGCTTTCTGGACATAGCGGCTGCAAAAGATATCACTGGGGGTGAGGGAGAAATCTCAATTTCCCCGCCCTACTGAAAAAAATCTCCTGACCCATTTCTGCTTCGCGGCCCCCTGCGCCCCCTCAACACTGCACTAGAAGATCAGCATGAAGACAGCCACCTCATCGAGGTCATGCTTCATATTCCCATAGCAGCTGACTCCTTTAGAACACTAATTGAGTGTAATCTAAACACTAATTGAGTGTAATCTAGCTCACTGGGTGTGATTATCACCCTGGGCTGGGGAATCCGTCACCAAGGAGACTGACTGGTCTACCTCTTAGGCCTCACTCATTGCCCGACCTCAGGATTGTCTGTGTGTGTGTGTGTGTGTGTGTGTGTGTTATGGTCTTGTGATGTATGTCCCCCCCTTCTGTCACCCCTACAGACCTATAATTGCCCCCATGATCACCCGCCCTGGCAGACTGTGGACCAACTTCTGGGGTGCCCTGGGGGCAGACGGGTACTATGCCAGGTCCGAAGACTATGTGGACATTGTGCAGGGCCACAGGGTGTAAGTCACACTCTTATAATACGCAGATTCATGCTTCTGGACTTTCTGCGGCCGTTAAACTTGGCGACACCTGTGTGACACATTCAGCAACATCATCACAAGTGGGAGAGTTAGCCTCATGTAAAAAACAAAAAAAACACTGAAATTTGTGAATCTCATGGTTGACATCTTGATCGTTGGCTGTGCTAGATTATAAATTATGCCACAATGCTGAGAGCTGCATAGAGAAAATCATGGAATCCCAGAATTAGACAGGTGGACCAAACTTCAGGATACTGAATCTAGGAAGACCGACTCTCTCTCACAAACTGTCTCTACAAATTCCCTCTTCAGCGGGATCTGGAATGTTCCCTACATAACCAGTGTGTACCTGGTGAAGGCCACCATCCTCAGAACCGACCTCATAGCTGAGAACCTGTACCAGTCTGGAACCCTCGATCCCGACATGGCCTTCTGCCTCAACGTGCGAAACCAGGTCAGACCTCCGCCCCACACAACGCAAGTTAAGGTGGGGGGCATGACAGGGGCCTTAATTCATACAGGGAGGGCAAACTTATCATTAACCAGTAATATGTTTTAAATTGGTAAGTGGTGCACTTGGGGACCAATCAGCCGCCAGCTACTGCCCCATGTGGCCCCGCCCCTGTATCGCCTTCTGCCCCAGCATAGCACCACAATCACTGTTTGTAAGTGTGTGTTTTTACTGCTCTGCGCACCAGAATTTTCCCTCTGAGATCAATGAAGTCCATCTTAACGTTTAAAGGGGATGGTGGTTCCCTGAATTGGGATGTTCACTGGTGTGATCAGTGTGACTTGTGAAAGACTTCAGCCTGAAACTACTAACGTAAACACATAAGTGAACAAAAAGAGAAGTGTGACCCGGTATTACGGGAAACGGGAAGTTCCTTCAGAGTCAGCAGTGATCAGGGTCCCCCTTGGCTGCCAGCCATACTTTATACACAGGGATGGTCGTGTCCAGCTCTGCCCCCCCAAACACCCACAAAGCTGGACGAACCTGTCAGGAGTGATGCATTATGTAACAGTCCTTGGGGTCCTTGGGGTACTTCAGG
>JAOYFF010000012.1:0-18177 GCA_025773925.1 Cryptomyrus ogoouensis | reverse complement strand
GCGGTGGCGGCCGACAGCGAGCCGCGCCCCCCCCCCCCCCCCCCCCCCCCCCCCCCCCCCCCCCCCACAGGTACCTCGCCCCCTGGCAATCACCCCTGTTAGCACTACCCTGCCCCCCTACCCCCAAGGCTCCATGACCCAGGAGGAGCTCATGGTCTCCATGGTGACAGGCTTGGCATCCCTTACCTCCAGGACGTCTATGGGCATCATCGTCGTTGGGGGCGTGGTAAGACATGCGTCCTTCCCCACCATGTCCTTAACGCGGTGCCGTCCACTGGGGGGGTGGGACCCGGCTTCCCTGACACACCTGTACCCCTGTCCCTGCCGCAGATCTGGAAGGCAGTGGGCTGGCGGCTGATCGCCCTCTCCGTCGGTCTGTATGGTCTGCTTTACGTCTACGAGCGCCTCACCTGGACCACCAAGGCGAAGGAGCGCGCCTTCAAGCGCCAGTTCGTGGACTACGCCAGCGAGAAGCTCCAGCTGATAGTCAGCTACACTGGCTCCAATTGCAGCCACCAGGTCCAGCAGTGAGTATATCTCCGCACTGCACTGCACTGCACTGCACTGCACTACCTGCGTTAGCTGGCAGGCTTTGGCAAACTGAAGTTCTTTAAGTTCTGTTGCATGAGTGCTCAAATGCACTGGGAGATGCGGTAAGAAAACCTTCAACATTCCTGTATTACTATGAATTCCTGCTAGAAGTAATCCTTAGTACTTTTTCCAGAGTGTTGATATTTATTATTTAATTCAATTTCTTTCTCATTTGACCTCATTGTACTGTGTACACACAGTACTCTTCCAATAAAATGTTAAAAAATACCACATTCGTCTAAAATGATCATTCGGTTTCAGTGATATTTTAGAAAACTGCAGAAATAAAATAGTTCCCAGAAATAAATGGACAACTATTTATTAATAATGAGGGAAAAAGAATTTAAAAGTACTTGGGCTGCTTCTGACTGCTAAATGAAGCTTAATTAACCACTTCCTGTATTTTTCCCCACTAGATGGTGCTCTTTCAAAGCTCTGGGACAAGCTTTAGTACATTTATTTTATTTAACAGGGAGCACCATCTAGTGGGGTCAAAAAAATGCAGCAAGTGGTTCATGAAGCTTCATTTAACCATCAGTACTAGAAGCCTGTGACTTGCATCTGATGGCATTTCTGCATGCTTGTGTGTGTGTGTGTGTGTGTGTGTTGCAGGGAGCTGGCGGGCACCTTCGCTCAGCTCTGTCAGCAGGTTGATGTGACCCGGCAGAACCTGGAAGATGAGATAAAGGACTTGAACAGGAAGATTGAGCTCCTGGATGCCCTGCAGAGCAAGGCCAAGCTGCTGCGGTAAGGGCTGCTTCGCACTGGGACTCGGGTGTCCCAGCTGTACTAATGGAAGCCTGCCTCCCCAACCCCACCCCCTGTTAAACCTCTCAAGGTCCCCCCTACCCTAAGCCTTGTACAAAATGTGAGCTTTAGTATTAGCTGTGGCCGAACCCAGCCCTCGGGGGCCCACAGACTGTCCAGCAGGGAGCTTGGAGAGACTGTCCCCATTTTTGCTCCCTGCCAGCTACCTAGGAGGCAGCAAAAACGTGAACTGTATGTGGGTCCCTGAAGACCGGGTTGGGAAGCACTGTGCTATGGTAATTTATTATGGAAAGAACTCCTAATGTCCTGTATATGACTGACCATATATTTAAAATGCATTTGTAACATGGGTGTATTGTAAGGTGAGTTTATAGGAGTGTTAGGTTTGTGGTGACTATGCCCTTTTATTAGGGGTGCAAGTACTGTTATTGGCATATTAAGTGGTCCCTGTAATTCTTGCGTATGTGTTCATTAGCAAAGAGGTTATAGATAATGTAGCTGACCTATGGGGCAGTGACTGACTGCTTTGAAATGAGACCGAAGGTGTCTCAGTGGCTACTGCCGCCTCAATGCCCTGACTCGTTTGGCACGTTTGACTCTGGCCACAGCTCCATCCTTCCCAAGTAGGCGAAATGTGACTTGTGTGATACTGCTGCTTCGGCGCCCTCTAGTGGATAGGTGTCGCGTGCAGGCACTGTTGCGCGCTAATGTTTCTCACCGTCTGCTAACCGCGTACCCTACGCTGTAGCCTAACGTGCACGTTCCCCTTTTAATGACATTTTCTTATTGTCCCTCTTCAGGAACAAAGCCGGCTGGCTGGACAGCGAGCTGAACATGTTTACCCAGCAGTACTTGCGGCAGGGGCGATAAGAGGACTAGTCAGCGGTCTCGGACCAGTTCGCATACTGCAAAGGAGGCTCTAGAAAGCACTTTTTATTGTTAATTTCCACCACACCCCCACTTCTGTAAATGTATAAATATTTGTTTTTGTCATCATTTGAAGGATAATACATTTTATCCATGCCTTTTAGAGCAAAATAATAATATACCAAATACAATTCAGTGTGGTATTAATTTCTCAAGAAAATGCTTTTTCTCTGCCAGTTTCGTTACGTATAAAGATGCCTTTTAAGCTGTAATAGGCTGATGGAAGAATCAGCATAGATGTAAATAAATTTTTTTGTTGTAAAACTTTAAACATGATTTGAAATTTACAGCTGTAGTTGTAAAGTTTATAATTTATAATTAATTTTTTCATGTCACTTGAAAATATTAAGTCTTGCTATTAGACTGTGCACTGATATTAAATATACCTGCATGCGGAATTGCGGTTTTTCCCCCTTTTTTTTTTTTTTTTTTTTTTTTTTTTAAGATGTATCCTTACCCTGTATTGTGGAGATGATCGCTAGATTGAGCATTTTAAGGAACATTTAGCGTCGATTTGTTTGAGATAAGTGCACGTCTTAAGATGGTAGTGAAGTCGGAGACAACACGCATTGGAAACGTCAATGCGCGATTTGTACAAGCCGCGTCCGCCCTCGTCTCACGTCCATTGACGTAAGTACAGCGTGTTTGCATTGGTCACGTGTTACAGCGGTAGCGCTTCGGCCATGTAAGTAGCAAGGTAGCCTGGGTAGCTTGTTCATTGTTGGATTGTCAGCGTTATCGGGCAGTCGCTTTTTTAAAAGACGGAAAGACATTAAGATGGTATTTAGAAGTAAAAGTTACGCATATGGAAAAAACATTTTCCATGGGAAAGGGCACCGTATTTATGAGCTTAGTCCAGCTAAATCTCTTTAAAACCCCATGTTAAACAAATTCCAAGTAAATCGGTCATAATATAAATGAATGGATGTTACACGATCACCACTGATGTGTAAAGGGCTGCAAAACGGGTTATCACGATTATTTTTTTTTAACTATATATATTCGGTGAGCTATTGACAGATTACTGGTCTCTGTTTCAGGGAAATCCGAATAAAATTTGACTCAACGCTTTTTCCCCAAGACTTGCTAAATAGGTAGGCCTATAAAAATGGCCCGTTTCTGTACCGTTCGTTTATAGTAAATCAACCTCAGCTCAAATATATTTAAGGCAGGTCTGTGGCACAAAGCTTCAAGCTGTTAAAGTGCAGTGGTGGCTGTTTTTCTTCCCCTCTTAATGCATCGGTGGTCTGCCCGAAGTGATTAAAATTCTCCCGAAACCTCTTCAAGATGAAAACGTGCATTAAGTGTTGATTCATAGCCTACGTATTTTTGCTTTTGGTAACTTTTCGCCAATCAATACCGAGTCTGTTCTGACCGAGTCACTGTCCATGTATGATTGTAACATGTATTCAGTAACCATTATAACCATTCAGTAACCCATTCTAACCCATTGCCTTGCCATCCCAAACGTAAGGAAAACGACAATAAAGATTTAGAAACGGCAACTGGAAACTTGTGGTTCTTTATTTATTGTAAATACCCCAACCAGGTACTATTTACAGGTAGTCTTGTCTAAAAGAAACGCACTGAATGTAATTACTTCCTCCCAAAGTCCAAAACCCACATAGCCTAGTGGTCCTAAGTAAGCTGGTCCCGGTCCCGTGTTTCCCGCCGTCTCCTGGCGGCCGGAGGAGGTTATCTCCAGCGGCCTCCTTAACCGCAGACAAACAGCGCTCCCGCAGCAATGACCTACCTCTCGATCTATAGATCTTTAAATTCTGAACTGATTGTTTGTGGCCACGTTTCTCGGCTCATAAACGTATTCCGTTAAATAAGATCCCCCCGGTAAAGTTTGTTAGGAGCAAATAAACACATTGCCGTACTAACCCGACTTAAGCTTACTTTTCAGTACATTCTGTTATGGCCTCGTCGCTGCTTTCTGTTGATTAACATTTATTTACCGCTCAAGGGTGGTTAATTAAATACGAAAGTAATGGTATTTAATGTCAAATCTCCCGGCTTTGCCAGCTTGTTTTTAAAAGTCATTTAAAATGAACATTCTCTGCCTTAAATTATTCCGTGGCGCTTGACAGCTGTCAAGTGGTGTAAATTATAATGTAATACTTAATTAAAGAAAACCAATTAAGGGATTTTTTAATTAGGAAGTTAGTGTTGCATGGCAGAGCTGAAAAATGCGGGAGGTGCTAATGAAAACCTAATATTTGTTCAAATTTTTAAATTTAAACACGTGTGTGGGCCCCTGTTGTGAAATAGGCCTACGAGCTTCAGTGATTTAAATGCAAAACGGTTCATTTTTATTGAATTTTTATTTTTGTTGAAGCAGGTATATTTTTTCTTCGCGCTGTGGCGCAGTGGCAGTCTGTCCTGGAGCGGATCGCAGGTGCTCCAAGTTGTCCTGCCCGTATTCTCCGTCAGCTTTCATTACCCCTGCATGATCAATCAGGCAGATCGCTTGATGGAGAAACAATGGAGGCCAGATCTTAAGGGAGTTGTCTCCGCTGCTGTTGTTTCATTTTTGTCACACACCGATCCGGCAGCACAGCACACCACTGTATATTTCGATTGATTACCAGGCTCAGGCTGCTGTAAAGAAGCAAAACAAATTTCTTTACGTGTCATAACCCTAATTATTGTTCTGCCCGTTACCTGGAATGCTACCATTCATAACCATGACGTTAGACCGTTCAAACAGTAATTAAGCTAGTAACAAACTGAGGACCACAGTGCCACTCCTGTGTCCCAGAGCTCATTTGCATGTTAATTATCATTAGCGGCCGGAGAAACTAGTCTTAAACAGCTTTATTAGCAACTTAATCATTTTCTTCTTGTGTCTCGGTATAATGTTAGAGGCCTCGGGAATGTATTAAATCAGATTAAGCGTGGCTTGCCGTGTTGCAGTTGCAGCTGGGAGGTTTAGGGGTCAGTATTACTAAATAATGTGTTTTTTTTAATCCGTTCATTCATTTCCCCCTGATTAGAAGATGAGCAAGTCTTGCCATAAACATACACAGACACCCTCTTTTAAATATACATTACTGACTAGTTTTTAATTCGGCCTTATGCGCTGTTGTATATTTCATATAAAGCATATGGTTAACTGTTATGTACGCTTTTTACATTTCTGTCTCTGCTTTCCTTCAAAGTAGAAAAACACATTGCTTAGGTGACTCTGTGAATCTAAATCATGCTTAATTTGCGAATGTTTTGTGTACTAGTTCCCTACTGCATAAAGATAGACTGTAACCTTCGTTGCGAAGTAATATATTTCCTGGGACAGGTTACGGATCACGGCGAACATGACTGAATAACCGACTATGGACCCCACGTGCACAGACGGATAACATGCATTATTTTTTATATAAAAACAAGTGTTTTTTTTTTATCACTGGCAAGTCGTGCACTACCGCGCCTGTGCAAGTACGGTATAACTTTTAACTTCTATGTTGCAAAATGTATCGCACTGAAACAGTAACGACTTGTGCAATGATTTGCCAATACTTCCACCAGAAGAGGGCAACAAAACACAACAATTTAGAATTAGAAGTTAAACGTGAAGTTCCATCTTGTGTCTAACAAGGATGGTACTCAACTTGTAACATTTATTCTACGTTTTCATATTAAACGACTGTACTGTCAAAAGTAATAGAATAATAACGAGCCGCGCTGTAATAATTAATACAAGTTTATAAAATTTTAATCGTTTAATTGCAATTTTAATTCAAATATAAATTATGCAAATTTATTAAAGGATAAATACATTCATGAAGTTTAATTAATGTGTTCAAATAATAATCGGTCCCTCCATCCCCCCAAAATATTTTTGTTATCGTCACCATTAATGATACGAACATAAACAACAATAGCGATGGAAATGCGTATTTTTTGTTTCTGTAGTCGTAATTTTATGATTGTCTGTATCCATGTTCCACATTTCTGCAGCGTAGAATAGCAAAACTTACTTCTATACTGCTACTTTAACCATAAAATGTAAGTGGCGCGTTAAAACATTCCCGAGTAAATGAAACGTTGTACCTGTTTATGAGACAGTCAAGCCAGTATAATTGATTAATTCCCAACCCGAGAATTTGTGAAGTAACTAAAAACAAATTAGGGGAACTCTAATTAAATAAAGGCCCGCTGTTGAAGGTAGCCTTTGCCCGAGATTGTCCCATCAAGCGCGAGACAGGGTGAGTAATGTTTTTATTTTATCACTAATAGGTCCAGCGTCCGACAGTGTAATTGAAAGATAACAATTTATTCTTCATTCGATTTTTGCTGAATATAAAGATTAGCAACGACTTTCAAGAAATGAAACTGGGAGTTTTGTAAGGCAAATTGGTCTCGCACAATGGTTCGTTATAATGGTCTTCATCGATCCGTCGAGGCGCTGTGTTTCTCGCAGTATCTCCCGTACAGTCCCATTGCATTCATTCTCTGCAAGTGGGAAACGAAACAGTACAACAGATCCCTGCAGCTAAAACTTGGCTAAATTTGGCAGCAACTATGTACCGATTAGATATATTTATACGACGCTTATGGTGTAGGCCAATTTATTTGACTTGTGGCATAGAATACATTGTTTCCGAATATCAGATGTTAGTTTTCATTTTTGTATATTGTTTTGCAAATTTCAGTTATGCCTGACTCTAATACTTTGTTATGTACGTTGCCCTGCCAGTGTGCTAGTGTTCAGAAACCAGAAGTCTTGACTCTAATCAACGAAATATGATGACCGGGTTTTCGAGAACATAGTTTGGAAAATAAAAATTGTTGCTAATGTATTATTAGAAGAAAAATGCTAATGTAAATTAAAAATGATGTTAGGTAGACTTACACTCCTTGCCAGATGTTTAAGCGTAGGCCTATGTGTCAACTGCCCCCCCCCCCCCATCTTTCAGCCTCCTCGACTATTAAACTAATAGAAATGAGGGAAATTCTAGAAATTACCAATATTAATGTTAATTTATAACATCCCGCCAGCTTCAGAAGGAGGAAATAATTTAAGCAAACTAAAAACAGTTTCCATAAGAACACAAGACGTCATTCATCGGGCTTATGTTTTTGAGTCAATGTGCTTTAAGCTTCGCTAGACGCTATCTGTCTGTTTCGACCGTAAATACTTAATAAACCCCAAAGAACTTTTTTTTTTAGCTCCACCTCCGAAGTCATTTGCTAATATGAATATATGGGGAGAGTAAGGGTACACCTCGTGTGAAGTTAAGGGCGCGTGTTTTTCTTGACAGCACAAGTTCTAAATAAGCTTAAGGCCGTAAAAATTAGGTTCTGTTTACCCAGGTCATATTAACAAATGCACATTAAAAGTTGAACGTAAAATGAATTAGTGGCGCAGTAAGTCATTAAAACACTGATATAAGGCATTGAATTTTCCTTCAGCTTGTTTGCATATCTTGTTTCGTCGCCTTCAATTTCAAAGTGACCGCCGTCTTGATGTATAACGTCTCTCTTCTTTCTTACCCTGAAAGACGATATGGTGGGTTTCGCACTAAGCCGCCGAAGCTCCAAAGACGAAAGATGCCTTCTATTCTTCCAACTTCTCAGGTATTGCCATTAACACGGAGAACGTGTTTACTTTAACAGTAGTTCTGGCTAATTTATTCATAATGAAGGCAGAATGATACAAGCCCCACAGAATAAGGATTTGAAACGCATTTGAGGAGGGATTTTCAGCAGTTCCCTTCTTTGAAGTTTAAAGTACCAGCTGCACGTGTTCACTTGTCAGTGGATAAAAAGTTGTACGGGTAATAAAACGAATGCTGTCAATTTAATTCGCATTTATATGTGATTTGTTACATCTGGGTGCAGAAACCGTACAGATGTCACAAATGCACATATGAGAACGTAATACTTTTACGGGAGCACGAGCGCTGAGATCCATATTACGCCTCGCGCTTTTTCGGAGGCATATAGTCCAGAATAACGTCTTAGTTTTGGACGCCAACAGGTGTGGGTTCCCCTTCCAGACCCACTAAACCTTACATGGCTTAATTCTGAACAAATGTCACCTTTAACTTCTCCAAGCTGTAGTGCTTTTGGCACTCATTCTATCTGTACAGAGCGCGGTCGCTGTACGATCCCCACCCTCCAAACATACTCTGCTATGGCGCAGTGTTAAGAGCAGTTTATGTTACAAATGTTACAGGTCTGAATTTGTGGTTTAACTGAGTCACGGGTGAGGGAGAAGGACTGCTCAGCGGTGGTATGAAAACGAGACGGACAATACAGCTTTCCAAAATGTAACCGAGCTCTGCACATAAAGTAGAGGAACAAACATTTCCATAGTTGCAATGCTGTCCCCAAACTTGATGCTGACTTCCGTAAAAGATGCAGGACTCTTTACCTATCCCGTTTTCATATTATCAAGGAATGCTTGTTTTAAATACATTCTCTTTGTATAACTACCTTATCCATATGCCTGAAGTGTTGGTGAAAGGGACTTTGAGGCAGCCGGATAACTTACAGCCAGCTTCGACTGCCTCTGTGGTGCTGAGTTGACCCATTTTTGTAATGCGTACGATATAAGCATGACTTTCAGTAGCTGTTTGAGAAGACAGGACACTAGGAAGTTTAGTTTGGACGTGCAGACTGTAGGAGTTGTTAACTGCCCATATGCAGCTGTGTCAATACGTCTGACGGTGTCTCTCCGAAGTTATAAAGACGTGCTGAGAAGCACTTTTCAGCATGCCGTCCCTGGGACAGGATGCCAGCGCTCCTGCCTCGTTTCTTGGCTTCTCACTCCTCACCTCAGCCTTGTTTTGAAATGCCCAAGTTCCTCACTCCGGGTTTTTAAAGCCCCGGTCATCCCCGTTAAGATGTCCATCTGATCCCGCGATCCACATATCGTTTGAGTCAAACTTTAGGTTTCACAGTAAGACACTTTATTTTCCATCCATCCTCCCACACGTTTATCCAGGTCAGGGTGGGGGGGGGACTTTATTATATTCGTTCTTTTCTAATCTTCTTTTTATGTATGGCCTAATAAACAATTTTAGTCTCAAATTATGACGTTTTGTATGGGAGGTTCATGCATGCAGTCCGCTGGAAATATTGTAGCCTATTCATCACCTAACGAAAATGTCCTTTTTCATTTTATCTTGGACGCGATTTCCTCCACTGGACGTTATATTTTATTAATATAATCTGGTCATTTGTGGTTCAAATTCATAGTTTAAGTTGGCATTTTATATTTAATATTTCAGCATTTTTCTGAGCTGTACTGCACCTTTCCGCGCCTCAGATCTTTATTCGTGTCTGGTTGGCTTTGTGTCTTTTCAACGTTTCTCACTTTGATCTACGGACTTGTGCGCTGTAAATGCAATTATTGGTAGTAAGTTCCTTTTTACAGCAAGTGCATGATGCAAACAGATGCCTGTCTTTTAAAATCCATTTGGTGGATATTGGCTTATTTTATTACGATAGGGCCTCCCTGCTTTCGGTATCCTTATGGGAAAGAGAAGTAAGCGTAGGCAAAGCACAGGTGATGTCATGCTGGTCGGTCCTGTGCCCAGGACTAGACTCCCATGTCTAGCCTCCGGGGGACCAAGTTCCCTTTATGTGGCACTTGCAATGCCCCAAGGCAGAAACGGAGACGCGATAGACAGTAAAACTTCCCGTAACCGAAACCACATGGAGGGGGCTGCAGGACGCGCCGTCCGCGGCCGATGGAAGCCGTTGTCCTGTCTGGGAGCGGGAAACGTTGGATGGCGGTGCCTCCCTCTTGTTCATGCCTGTCTGCTTCGCATGTATCAGGAAGCCAAAATGAAGAACAGATTCGGCCGCGCCAATGATGTGGAGAAAGGGGGGAAAGCGCTGGTCGTGCACGTTTTAGCCACTGGGTTAAACACACTCTGAACAGCTCTTTCTGATCTGTGTTTCTGCACGTATTATGTACGATTTATTATTGTTTTTCAACCAGCCTTAAAAGCTCCGTAATCTTTCTTACCACACTATAAGTGATCGGTCTCTTTTTCAACCGCATGGCTACTAAGAGTCTTCAGCAGCCCCGATATTCAGTAAAAACATTCTGCTTATGGCAAACGGTCGGTCTTCGGTGTGAGTTAATGCTAATTTCACCACCGCTTCATTTTCAGGATTTATCTCCTAACAGCTGACTGCAACTTAAAACCAATCGCGGTGAAATACATGTTTCACAAATGCATGCCGGTTACTAGCAGCCCCCCCCCCCCCCTTGAAAACACGTGTGGTGAACAAATATCACTTCTGGACCTTTATCTCAATTTTAGTTAACCCCTTGTCTAAATTACACACACACATATGTATAGTTTTTTTTTTTTGCACGTTGCTTTTTTCTACAAAGTGGACATTTCACGCGCGTTCACACATCGCGCCCGCTTTCAAAATCCAAATGTGTCTGCAGACAGAAAGTCTGCTACAATACACAGTCCTGTTACTGCTGTCTGCGGGCAAAATCATTAACAGATTTCTGTATAAGACAAAGAGCGACAGCGTTAAGGAAACGGCAGCGTTGCTTAATGTCATTCACGTTTCCTTATTGATAAAAAACTGAGACACACGCCTTGGTGTTTAGCTTTTCCATATGTGGTGGGGGGGGGGGCTAATTCGCAGCGCGCGGCCCTGTGCAGATAAAACACGGGCACCTGTGCCGTTTAAACGGCTACAGACACAGAGACTAAAGTCAAGGCCCCCACGTGAAACTCTAATTGGATTTTTTTTCCATCCCCTATATTTAAACATTGAAAATGCCTTTGTTAGTTACACTCTGGGGAGGGCTGGGCCTTTCCTTTCTCCTTGCCCCGAGGGGGGGTGGGTGCCGTCTTTATGATTCAGTTATTGTATCTGAGATGCTTCCACGCACAACTGAACAAAGCTTTGAGGTAATTCTGCCCGCCA
Organism: Cryptomyrus ogoouensis; assembly: GCA_025773925.1. NCBI lineage: Eukaryota > Metazoa > Chordata > Actinopteri > Osteoglossiformes > Mormyridae > Cryptomyrus > Cryptomyrus ogoouensis. The sequence continues at coordinate 6,981 of JAOYFF010000012.1, read as the reverse complement.
GGTCGGTACAATGTGTAACTCCGGATGTTGGCGAGGGCTGCGCGCTTTTCAAGGCCCACCGATAAAGCGCCTCTGCAGGAGAGAGAGCTAATTAGGAGGACAGCGTGCCTGTTAGCCATGCATGGAGTTACAGTCAAGTAGGTAACAGAATTTAGGCCTTTTAGCCGTGAGCCACGGTTGAACCGTTGACCTTGGGGCCTGGCTAAGTTTGTGTTGCCTAGCAAGCAGCTTGCTCTTGCTCGGTCGGGGTGGTGGGGGGGGGGGGGGGGGGAAACAGTTTTTCATTTCCTCCCCATTCCACCTTCCCCCCCCCACACACCACCTTTCTAAAGCTCCAGTGCGACACAGACCCTCGCGAGTGCATCTGTTCACAGCAAGAGCCTGCGGCCACATCCACCCACACATGCCTGCAGTAAAAGAGAGAAGGAAAAAAAAACCTTCACATCGACCGACATTTTAATCAGCTACACTTCTGTAAGAGTTACAGCCCTGGGGGGGGGGGGGGGTGCGATGCCATGTTGGAAAAGAGCGGCGTGGATGCTGGAGTGTGTGGGCGCTGGGGGCGTGGTATGAGGGGGTGGCTGCCCACCTGCGTCTCCGCCTTGGATGGACTGAGCGACGAGCAGGGAAGGTGGACTGTGTTGTTTTTAGGGGTCTGGCTGCCCCCGCTGTCACCAAACTGCCTATCAAGCATTTCCTCCAGTCCGTCTGAGGCATATACAGAAAAATTTTAATTAGACTTCAGCTATTTCAGAGGTGAGCTGCTGACAAATAATGTTAGTATAGTACTTGTGCGATCATTTGGGGAGGCAGTGCAGTGTCACTAACCCCAGGGAGCATTGAAGCTTTGGGTCCCTCTGAAGCTTCTCGCCGGCTGGGCAGGAAACATTACTTGTCATTCAAAGCTGCGACTGACGTGCACTTCTAGAACAATCTATGTATTTTAAATGCCTATTACTGAAAGATATTTATATGTCCTGTTAACAGCATTAAAAAATATCCAAATTTTACTTTCCAAGACCATGGTAAATTTACCCCACAAAAGAATTTTTCCCTTTGCAAGAAAAGCACTCGACACTCACTGAAACTAAACAGGAAGATAAATAATTAGCAGGGTAACTGTAATCTTTGCAGTTTATGGTTAGCAGATGGTGGAAAACTGATGGAAAGGGAAGTTTTAAAATGAATTGATTTATATACATATATAAATTATTAATATATAATATCTGATCACCATCCATCTATCATTTAGAGTTGGGGGGGGCAGAGCCTGGGGTATACTCTGGGTGGGATGCCTGATAATATAAAGTAATGTATCAGTATTATTATTACTATTAAATACATACTTAATGCAAAAATTGCAGTTAGCACATTTGTGATAAGTAAGAATTAATGTTTTTCTCTCTGCTACGATAGTGCATGTAGATATTTATATGTAATTAATTTTGACTGCATGGCAGGTATAATTGTTATATTTCAATCAATTAAACAATAATTCTGTTTCCTCTCCACAGGTTTTTAAGTCGGAATCAAGTAGCTACCAGGCGATACTGAGATCCAAAAAAGATCAGTCAAGTGAAAATCTATGTAGAAGACATTTGCCCGTCTTAAACGTCAGCCTTGCAGAACTTAAAATGTGAAGAACATGAACACACACACACACACACACACACACACACACACCCATGCTCGATTCATACTCTCGAGTGTGGCATAAAATACTCTCTAGGTCTAAATATTCCTTGCGGTATTAAATGTAATTTTTAATGTTTTTACTTTTCATGGTGGGATTACAACATTAACCACCGCAGAGAATGTGTCCGATGCAGCGTTTGACCAGGGTCATTTTTGTTTTCTCTGTGGATGGTTCTTCTCTTGCATGCGGATTTTAAATTTGACCGCAAGGCGCTAATCGTGAGGAAGCAGGAGCTTCTGCTGAGGGGCCCTGGGACACTTGGGCCGCTGGAGGGGCCGCCTGAATGCAGAAAAGCCGCTCAGTCCCATTCGAACCCCCTTAATTAAACAGGATGTATGCCTATCGTTGCACCTCAGCTTCGGAAAGCTGGTGCAGACGGTTAAGGTCTGACCATAGGAATCCCTAAGAAAATAAAATCAAATGTATTTTGTCCCTTCCCTCTGGTCCTAAAAACAACCTGAATCCCTTAAACACTTTCCATCTCAAATTCTTCCTTCAGTCTGCCAGTGACATACCTTCAATGGCAGTCCGTCCAACATAAACACAAGAAGATCTTCTTGTGTTATTGCTTACACAGTACCCACCCCCCTCCGACCCAGCCACTTCGAGCCCCCCAGCCCGCACCCCAACCCGTCTCTACTTCCATATTCCGAATCGCCAATCCCAATCTAATTTATGGAATATTTTGGAGGTAACTGTATACGTCGGCGGCGATGATAACATCTCCAGGCCTCCGTGACAGACAGGAACTCGGCAGTGCGCAGTTAATAACATAAACTCCCAGGAAAGCCGGTGCTTGGCAGAAGAGCAGGGAGCGAGTGAGTAAGGCAGCACCAGTGTGCGAGGGGGGGTAATTGGGACCATGTGAACTTCCCTCAGCACTGGATTAGGGCAGGAACGGAACTCTTGTCCACTCCCCCCACCCCAACCCCCCGCCCCCTGACGATCACCTCCAATTAGATGCGCTCTGGGCAAGCGAGATGGATGGTGGGGGATGTGGGGGGGGGGCAAACCTGGTGAAAGATAGGAACGAGGAGAGGGGAGTGTGTCACGTCTCCCAGACCCCGGGCCCCAACCTGCCTGTTCGGGTCACGTCCGTGTGGCGCTAATGGAAGGTAACGGGGCGGCAAAGTCACGAAGGGCACGAAGACAACGGCCCAAAAACGTCGCTTTCGCGCACGGATTACGTAAAGGAGCACTGTGTGTGTCTGTGTGCAGTCGTGAAACGTGCGCTCACTTGTGTCAAAGTGACTCCACATGTCTCACCAGACCATAATAGATGATGGCACCCTAGGAGCTCCGGCTCTCCATGCCAGCACTGCTGTCGATTTTAGAGAACAAGCGCGGCATTGTGAAGGGCCGCGTTCAGTGCCTCTGCAACTGCAGTACATCTCCGTAGCTTGAGACGGCCACGCGTTTAGTAGCCGAGGCTGGCCCGTGACCTCAGGAAGTGGCAGAGAGTGGCGCTGTCGTCACCATGACAAGGTGTGGCCGCACGCCGTGCGCATCTACTTGTGGTCTTGGACCGGCGTCTGATTGCGTGAATCGCGAGGTTATTTACCGTCAACTTTGCCGGTGTGCGTGCGAGCAGGGTGGTATTCCTCAGGCCCAACAGCTCACCCTGCGTTGTTAAGGAAGTCGTTAGAAGCACATAAACCGTGAAGATGGTGTCAATTAGTCCGAGAAGCGTGGGACGGAGGCCAGGCACTAGGAGTCTGGCTCTGCACCTGGCCTCGGCGTAGCTGCTCTGAAAACGGCGGTCCGTTCCACACCTCGCACTCTCCGGCAAACTTGACTCAGTCGCCATAGACCCGTAGCTGCCGCAGACCGCGAGCGCGACGGGGCTCATTAGAACAGTGGCCCGGCCACGCCGAGGAGCTTCACGGCTAATTACTCTGCCCAAAATGCACGTGTCAGGGAAAAAGGAACCGTTTATCCCTCAGCGTTTAAATTGGCGTCCGTAGTGACGTTTCGGCAAAGCACAACAGGCAGTCGGGACAGGTTAGCAGGGACAGGCGGCTCCGGGATCGAACGCCGCATGGTGAAAGCGCACTCGCCTGTACCGTCCAGAATAATCAGAGAGGGGCGTCTGAAAAAAAAAAGCAAGACGAGTGAAATCGTGCCTCACCTGGCAGGTCTCTCACGCCAGCGGATCTACGGTTATGGTGTCTGACAGGGATGATTGATACAGGTGGACCTCGTCTTATGGGTGTCATAAACAGACCCTCACAAAGGCCTGCTTCATGCTGCTGGCTCCAGTCACGTGGGGACCTTCATAAAGTCCCACCGTAGGACCCCTCTGGCTCTTTGGTTTTTGTTGGCTGGCGACGCAAAGCTCGGATTATTTGGGCTTCTTTATTTATTTTCCGAATCTATATATATTTTTTTCTTCTTCATAAAATTATAGAAATTCCCGTGTTTTCTTTTCAGCGTCATTTAGCTTAAGCCGTGTGATTTATGAAGCGGCCTGCCCTAATTCCTGCAGCTCTCCCCTTATTAGGCCCGTAAGCGCTCTCCCCAAAGCATGCGCGACTCTGCGTGCCGCGGTCGCCGGCTTCAAAGGGACACTCGGCCGCCAGATACGCCGCGATTAATCGCGCAGATCCGGCGCTTCCGCTAAACAGACCGATAGCAGCAGGGCGCAGAGTCTCTCCTTGAAACGGGCAGATGAGAGTGGCTGTTTCCCTGGGAGCCTGGGTGCCATGACACGGTATGATGTATAGGAACATGCCACATTTACCGGTGCGTAAATATGATGTTAGCGCATGTTCGCTTTCTTTGACTCCTGCCCCCCCCCCGTGCTACTGGAGCCAAAATGAAAGTCAGGGGTTTCAAGTGTGCGAGGTCACAAGCCAATGCTTCTTGCGGGCCCCCATGAGGTAATTATGTGTTTGTGTTTATAAGCCGACGCTGACTCGCCACACTATAGCTCTCCCTTTCTCTTCTCTGTACAGCTCTCTCTCTCTCTCTCTCTCTCTCTCTCTCTCCCTCTCTCTACCCTCCAGAATTCCCTTCTTTTGCACACCAGTCGTCTCCCTCTGGGAAGAGGTGCCGGCAAAGCTGGCTGGGCTATACATCTCTGTCAAAATCTCTATGAATAAATTAACCTTTTAAAGATTAGTGCACCCTAATACCGCAGGGTTTTTTTAAACAGAACAAACACTGAAAAATGTTTTGTCAAAGCCCCAGCAAGTTGGTGTCAGCAGCGTCATGGAAACTTTAAAGGCACAGACACACGTTTTTTTTTGTTTTTTTTTAAATTTCTCCTCGCATAATGTCTGGAAGCTTCTTTCCCCTGTTCTCATTCCCAGTTTCACTTGCATGCTTCGGGCCTGAAGTACCTCTGAGGGATTTTTCGTCAGCTAAAAAAACAAAACATTTACCATCGACTAACTGTAGCTAATCCTAAATTATTACTAAGCTAAATTCTGCCCTTTCATCAGAACTTATCGCTTTACAGTTTTTTTTTTAAAAAAAAAGGTGCCTAGTGCTTAATAGATTCTGATCAATGTGTTATGTGCTATAATATTTTATGCTGGTTAATACTTTTATGTCATGCTGTCACCAAGGAAGCTTTTCATTCTGCTGGTGGCTTTGGGTTTTCCCGTCGTATGTGATGCTTGGAGTTTTTCTTGTCAGTTTCCACATTTAGTGGAGAGTGAAATCAGTTTAACGCAACAGAGTTATGGAAATAATCGTAGGAGTGAGGATTGGGTGGAAGGTGAGTTGATAAATCCTTTTGAAAAGTCACACGCACACCTTGGTTGTCACCAGACTTGTCTGATATTTTTGTACCTCACTCGGGGACACTTCAGCAGCGCAGGTAAATATTCCCTACAAGCCGTGATTCATCAGGAGACAAAGGCAATTTTAGTTCTTCCCCCCGCAAGAGAAGGAGGAATCGAATTTTATAGACAATTTAAACCTTTCAGTTTCAGCAGCTTAAATATGTTTCCTACAGTATAATTCAACATAACGCTGGGACATTGGCCAGGTTTTACAACGAAGGCGATTCTTGTGGTTCCCTTGTAAAACTCCTCCGGCAACAGAAAGATACTCTCCTAAACTGGGGGGACATTGGACTTGCCCCCCCCCTCCAATGGTGGGGGTTATTTGTACTCAGGGCTGTAGCTGAAGCGTGTCCAGATACCTCCAGGCACCAAATAAGCGTGTAGGACCTGAACTGATATACCCTGTACAAAAACAGACGACTTCTTCGTTATTTAGGCATATTGGTAAACAGTGACCATGATGGAGACAGTCATTCAGGTGTCACAGGGGATGGGGTTGAGGGTTGGCGGGGAGGAGTGGGCACCTTCATATTCGTTTTTGTGCGAGCCTGTTTTATTATCGTTTCTGATCCACAGTGGTCCCTTGTTGGTGCCTATCCTGCAAGCGTCCGCCATGAATCAGCGTAATTAAGAGGAGCAGCTTTTAGGTTAAAATTACTCACTGAAAAATAAACTGCTGGTGCGTACAGGAGTGGGGGTGGCGTGCTATGACATGGATTGACTGTGTCACTGGTGTTGGGTTACCGCGGGCACCGGGAGAGCAGGCCGAGACGTCCCCTGGACTTCCTGACTTGGAGCATATGCCAGCCCCTATACAAAAACCTCCAACCCCCCAAAAAACATACAAAAGACACTTGATGGCCTGTGCCCCTAAACGCCACCCAGTCCCCCACTCTGTGGTATTCCACTCCGTCTTGGTTTACCTCTGACATGTTTTAGGTAAGACTTCTGCTTCTGCTTTGCAAAGCGGCCCTTCCTGCAGGCTTCCCTGTCCTGGCACGCGCGCCCATGGTGGCTCTGCTGTACTGTTTATTACTGCCATTCCGGCACGATCCCAATGCTCCGCACACGTGCTCTTCATTACGAAGCATGACTTCTCCGCGTTGACCCCATGCCCACTTCTGAAAAATGAAGCTCTGCATTATAAAGTTCCATTCCTCTATGCCCCGTGAAACTAGTGTTTGTCTTTATTCCTGAAAAGCAGGGATATTCCCAAATATGCGCTGTTCCCCCCTCCTTGCTCCCTGTGGCAGATGTAAATGTGGAAACGTATGCTGGCCCCCTCGATCTTGGCATCCGGACATACCTGCGTTTTCCTCTCCCGCCTGTAGGTGGCAGCGCAGCCCACCGCATCTGCCCACGCTGCCTTCCGACCGCTCCCCCCCCCCCCCCCCCCCCCCCCCCCGCCCCCGGCCCCCCCGCCCCCCCCCGGGCCCGCCCCCCAAAAACAACAAGAAGATGTTTTATATTTTGTTTTTTGTTTTTATATAGAAG
>JAOYFF010000011.1:0-41922 GCA_025773925.1 Cryptomyrus ogoouensis | reverse complement strand
CGGGACCCCCCAAAAGCTTTAAGGCGGCCCCAGGGGGTGGCCCCCAGCAAAAAACAAGGGGGGGAAAAGCCAGAAGGCCCCCGGGCCCCCCCCCCCCCCCCCCCCCCCCCGGGTGCCCTCTGTCGAGTCGTGTGCTGATTAAAGGGACGCCGAGGCCCACGCACACTGCGAGTGTCTGGCCGGCTTGCCCATTCATAGGTGACGAATGAAGCAGCCTTTCCCACATTTATACCTGAGCAAAGCTGCTCATTTATTCATACAGAGCACCACAAGCTCACTGTGCGCTCAGCTCTGGGCCACCGCTTGGTCCCCCTCTTGTCTCTCCTGCGCGGACATCCCACCAAGAAGTGGGGAGGGCGAGATGGAAGGTTCCAGTTCTCCATCACGTCTGGCCTTCTGCACAACCACCTTGCACCGAGCAGTCCTGCTCTGATGGCTCCGTCCTCGCGGCTCGCTGGGCCCATGAGGCCGCCCCGGGAGGGGACTGGGACAGCCGAGCGGTGATCCCCACCCCCACATCCACAGCCTGTAAAAGGCAACCCTGCAGAGATAAACTAAAAAACATCTCAAGATGGTCCATGTAAACCCAGCATGGAGCTTCCAGGGACCGCCTAGCCGAGGAGGATCGCTCATACTCCTGTCCAAAAAAATGGCTGCCAACCCCCCATGAAAATTGGGACAAAAAACCTCAGGGAGGCATTTTGGACAGATGGACAGGCAGACAGACAGATGGCAGATTGTCAGACAGACAGACAGTATAGCAGGCAAACATGCAACCGAACAGACAGCCTTGTAAACAGTTAGAGTGACGGAAAGGCAGGTGAATAGACAGACAGGGGAATCATGGGAAAGCGCGGCCCATGGACCACAAGACCGGGAGCCTTCCATACTGAGATCATGCAGGGATATTCCGTGACACACTCGAGCGTGGGGTGAACATGACGTACTTTCATCCTTCCCCCCGCTCGGCTCCATGTGGAATGTTCTACAAACGCACGTGCTGTCAGGCCCCCGGCAGCGGGGAGATGACCTCACTGATTATGACATCACCACGTAAGGTTGATTTATACGGGCCCTCTGCCGTGTTTAAATAAACACCCCCCTTTCTTCCCACTGAGGTGGTACTGGTCCTCAGGGAGCTATAGACTGGCTGGGGGTGGGGGGGAGATGGCAGAAAAAAAATTGCATAAGGAAGTGTTCCTGGGAAGGGGGGTGGGAGGCGTGAATCAATAAACTTCCCTCCCCGCCCCTAAACCCCCCCCCCCCACCACCGGGAAAAAACCCCCCCCCCCGGCAATCCCCGGAAAAAAGGCCTGGGGCTCCCCCCCCCCCCGGGCCAAAAAAAAGGGGGGGGGGGGGGGGGCAACAGGTCCACACAGGACGCGGGGCTCAGAGGCCAAGCGGTGTGTCCGTGTTAACGCCCCCCCCACCCCACCCCCCCGGCCTCAAATTGAATTCAGATGCAGGCTGGATTGCGGAGTGTTTTACGTGCTCGACTATAAATCACCAGGCTCACTAAATGCTGCCCCTCTGGCTACACCCCCACCTTCCCGGAGAGCCCGTTAGCGGCCCACTGCTGGGCGGCCGTGCGGGACAGGGGGGGTGATTATCTGCATGAGCATCTCCCTCTCTGACCTGGCCATCGATGAGATGGAGAGGGAGAGCGACGTGGGGTCTCAGCCACGCTGGTTTGCTTTTGACGGCGGTTTGTACATCCGCTTGTGCCGCGGGGCGGCGTTGACGGTGTGTGCAAGCGCATGTTGGTTCGCAAAGTTTTATATGTGCTTTCTCACGGCGGAGCAAATATGGCAATGAAGTTAATCACCCCCCCAGGGCCTCGCTTTTATGGTGCGACACCGAGGGGCTCCGACTGTGCTGCTTGGGGAACTGCCCCTGTACAGGAGGAAAGGGGCAAATACCTTTTTTGCTTTCTGGGCAGTTTGGTAGGCTGGGGGCCAGGTGGGGGGGTGGTTTCACACTGGACCCCAGAGAGAGAGAGCATTAGAACATCATCCAACAGGAAAGGAAAACAAGAACTGATGTGGAGGAAAGGTTTCTGATTAGTCACGAGGGGATATGCAAGGCCGGGGCTGGGGGGCCCAGTGTAACGGTGGCCTGTGAAAACGGAGCAGGAGTAGCCGTTCCTGTGCCCCGGCAACCATGGGTCAGGGTTATCTGGGACCGGGGCAGCGGGGGGGCTCGCCTCACTCCGCAAAAGACGGCCTGCACTGAATCAAGGTCTGACCAGCTGTTTTGCTCCCTTCCCGTCTCTCCTTCGGGGACGTCTGACTGGGAGGGCTCCTTTCGAGATGGAGAGATCCGGTTCTCCATCACGTCTGCCCTTCTGCACCTCCACCTCGCCCCAAGCGGTCCTGCTTTAACGGCTCCATTCTCGTGGCTCCCTGGGCCCACAAGGCTACCCTGGGAGGGGACTGGGACAGCCCCCCTCCCCATCCAGAGCCATAAAAGGCGACCCTGCTGAGGTCCACTAAGAAACACCTCGAGATGGTCCACGTAAATGCAGCAGGGAACTCCCAAGGAGGATCAGTCGTACTCCTGTCCAGAAACATGGCTGCCAAGCCTAGGCTCTGTTTGTAGTTAGGGCAGCTGACAGGCTGAGAGAAACGAAGGGAACCAAGAAAAACTCCCACCCTGACTGGGGAAATAAGCATCAAGAACAGGCAGCCCCCCCCACTGCTTGGTGACCGCAGAACTGCAAGCTCATGTCACTTCCTGCCAAGAGCATTTCACCATAGCGTTTACACGCCGGAGACACCTCCTCCAGAGAGCTACTGGAGCTCGCTCTCCAAAAGTGCTGTGTCGGCCACCACACGGACCGTGACCGCAGTAACCCCTTCAGCCTCGCACCTTCCCAAAGAACGTCCTTCCAAGGCCTTCCACATGGCTAAATCGACAGACGGAGCTCTTCCTGAGTGCCCAAGACATCTCGGCCCGACCTGTTCTCATGCATAAAGTTATTCCCACTCGATGCCTTACAGGAAATATAGTGATGCTAGTTTGTGATATGTGGCTCGGCAGGTTAGAACTGCCTGTGATCAGAATGTCGTTGGTTCAAATCCCGTGAGATGGTGATTTCACTGTTGTATTTCAAGATGTATGTGCCTTTGGGCTGCAGGAGCGGGGCATCTGTAAGAATCTCGGGGAGAACATGCAAACTGCACACACGGATCAGGAATGTGCGATTCGAGCCACCACCGCTGAAGGGCTGAGGCCTCTAACAGTTCAAACAAGGAGAAAGTGAACGATGGGAAGGCATCATGCCACAGGAGGCTAAGCGCTACAATACACACTAAATTTACAACCAGCAGGGAACTGCATTTTTAATTACAAAGTACCATTAACTGCGCAGTTTCATCGGGCTCAGCTGGAATGTACCCCCCTCTCCCCCCAACCTGACTGCCCAGGCTAAAGCATGCAAACTGTGGGGGGGGGGACGGACTCTAATAGGACAATCGAAGATGTTTGTTCACAGCCTTACAGGCTTCTGTCAAGTGCCCACCCCAGTCTGGAGGGAAAGTCAAACACAGCACACTGGGGGTAATACAAGCCGCTCTGTTGACTTCCTGAGCTTGAGGAGCACCAGGGTCACGACAGGGCACCTGGAGATGTTTGCCTCCTCTGGGCCATTGTTTGGCTGGAGCTTAGTCGGAGGATGGCCAGAGAACGGCTGAGACGTCAGCCCTCCAGGCCACCTTCTGCATCCATAAGGTTCGCGTCCACTTTACTCCGTGTTCACAAACGCTTGATGTGATACTAACATGGCGCCTGCTAGGAAGGAATCAGAGCTGGAAACCGGGACATTGATGTCCTCAGCTGCAAAGGGTTATGGCATTAATAGCCACAGACACCCTTCTGCTATCCATATCCTCAGCCAACTTCGGCACCCCGTGTTCTACCTGAAGCCAGCCGGTTTGATGGCCTTTCCTCCCCGAGTGGCCGGAGCGCTGGGAAAAACGCGTGATCCTCGTAACTACGGCGGCACAGGAGGCTGTTTTTCCTGCTCTGCATAGCATGTCTGTGATTCAGCCTTGGAGCTGGATCAGGCTAGCGGGCGGTAGGGGCCTGAAGTCGGGAAGTTTACTTTAGGCTTGTCTCTGCTGCCGGGGTGCTTTTCTCTCTGGGCTCTCCTCGCACCACACAATTTGTTTGCGAGCAGAGCTCAAACAGGCCTGAAACAGACACCCCCCCATCCCGACGACCCCCCTGTCGCTCCTCTTTGTTTTACTGGACCCAGAGCCCCTCCCCCACTAAGAGGATCTGTTTTGAATTTTAAACACTCTTGTGTTTGGCCATACAATTTAGGAAATTTGAACCAGCTGATGCTTATAAATTTGACCCCCCTCCCGAACCGCCTCCCGCCCGCCCCCTATTCGCCCCAAATTTAAATGCATTTTTTATGCGGTTTTCTTCTCTCCCCGGTCCCCTATCATCTCTTTACGTCTTTAATAAATGTGTGCAAACATGCTGGACTCCTCTGACTGGATGACAGTGCTGACAGGAACGGGGCTTAGAGTACAGGATGAGTGTGTCCAGGAAAACAAATAAACGACGATAAAATTCCACCCCCCCAATCCATCTCCTTGGGGTGCCTTGTGGCTTCTGTGAATGTGTGTGGGGAACAACGGCAGTAACCAAGGTACATGAACTGCCATCCTACCCCCTTGTAAGACCCATCTACCCAATCCTCCATGCTAGCACAGATATCATACACACTGGCCTCAATGCCCAAGTATGGAAGTATGCACCCCGACCACAGAACGAGATCTTCAGAGCCCTCAGCAGTATCAAAATAAACTGCTCCTGCTTGCACACGTCTGACCACGTTACACGTTGGGCTGTTCATGTGCACGTGCATCCAGGGCAGCATGGCAGGACGTGCTGTGAGCGCAAAAAAGAGATGGGTGCCGCTCCTGGGGGGGGGGGGCGTTGTTGGAGCCACTTCAACCCATGGTAACATCACTAACTGCTGCTGGGGCCCAACGCTGGGTGTATGGTGGGGAGGGGGTGGAGTTCGGAGAAAAATTGCTTGGGCAGAAATTCTTTTGACGCTGCTAATCCGCTAAAGATCGCTGTGAAAGAGCAGCTCTGGTAATGACTCCCGAGCAGAGGCTAGCTGCCTGCGCTCTCAATTTGACTTTATCTCAAACCAGGGGCTTCTCCTAACCCCCTCCCCCCTGCCATGAAATTGCACCGAGAGTGCTTTTTAATCGTTTTCACCAGATGTGTTTCCGTCTGTGGGACCTGCAGACCCTATCAAGACTCTGAGAGTCCCCATTATCCCTGGGACAGTCTGTCGAACACTGAAATACTGCTGCCATCAATCACTGGATACATCATTCTGCTGGAGTCGCTCCCATCTCTATCTTCCTCCTCTTCTTCCTCTTTTTTTTGGATTGGACACTGCTCAAATCTGGAGGAGCAGACTTCCAGTGCCCCCCCCCCCCAGGCAGACCCCTCTTATAGCCACCCAGTCTGTAAATCCCGGACTGTCTCCATCGGAGTCACCCTCCCCCTAATTCCCCGCAAACCACTCTAGGCCCACTCACAGACCCTCAGCGTCCATTTCCCAACAGCCCACATCCAGCCGCTGTGGGAGTCCCGCCTCAGAGTACACATAGCGCTTCCCCAAGTATGTTTGGAAGTGATACCGGGAAATTCATTATCCTCCCAACATCAGGCTGGAATCATATCACTGTCCCTTTCGTTAAACCCTGGGCCCCTACAGTCTTCAGGAACAAGGGAGGGAGACTACCCATGCAAAGATGCCTCTAAGTCTGAGGGAAAAGTGAGGAGAGCCGCTGGAAGTGTGCGGACTGGCCTGCGGAGACGCTTCCCTTTGAACCAAGTCCCAGAACAGGTCGGTGTTGACAGAACTTACCAAGAAGAGAAGGAATCGGCACCTTGGAGTCGACGTGCAGTGAGGGGGCCCGGGGGCCCTCAGTGGTCTGCATGATTTTTTCATCACAGCCCTGGACCACATTTGGCAGTTCTAAGGAGCCAGGGAGGTGGCTGTCCATGATGCCCGGAGATGCCATCACCAGGAGGAGCCAAGATGAACCAGCTGGTGACTGACCACCAACCTCATACTCCCAGTTCTCTACAAAGGAACTGGAATTGCCATGAACTGGGAAGGGATTATGGTGCGGCCCAAAAGGCACGGCCAAAAGCAACAAAGCAAAGGGCAAAGAAGAATATGTCGTTCATCTGGATTGGAAGAGCCTTGGGCCAAGGTGTGCCGGACATCCCTGCAGATCCAGATGGCTGCTACTGGCTCAGGGCCAGGGGAGCATAAGCACAGGTTCCGGAGCCTGAGAGCGCTCCTCACGCCCAGATGGATGACAGACGGGCCCCCCTCCAGACTGCAGCTCTTATTTGGTGTTCCCCGTCCCCGGCTCGCTCGTGCCATGCCTGAATGGCCAGCCGTGTTTCGGATTAAGCCCCTGGGGATGAAAAGGCTGTTGCTCATGCATTTGAAAGCACAACGGAGACCAGCAGATAGTGGGTCTGCCGTAGTGTGGAAACGTAACAGTTTGTTTTTTTTACCCCCCCCCGCCCCTCCCATACGCCCATGTTCAAGTATAACAAAGTAAAAAACGAATGTGGTTCACTGAACCTGCCTGCTCCTCAACAGCGCAAGTTGTAACTAATAAGTGATGGTCTGCTCTCACAGGAAATGGACCGCATTCTGGTCACAGTGACCTACCGCTCATGAGGCTGTGAAGTGAATCCACAGCATCTGCCTTGAGCAAGGTGATCGAGATCAAGATGCCTGGACTCACAGGGACATTAACGGCCGCAAAAAAGTTCCCTGTGTGTCCTCAGAGTATCGTCCTCTTAAAGGCTATAAAGAGGGCCTGGCCACACAGGCCATGTCTCAGCTCTTTCCGGAAGATTCCAGTACACTAGGGAAAGGCAGTCACTCCTGTTTTGTATCATCGTGGATGGGATTACAGCCGGCAGATTCAGAGAAGTTTAGCTGGTGCTGCAAACAGACCTCCATCTACTGCTTGCGTGTGACCCCTTGCCTTGAGCTTCAGGCTCTAACCACACTCATATGTGCCAAGCACATGGAACTAGTCCCTTAGCGGGATGCCACCTGATCTTTGCCTGTGGGGGACACAATATGGCTTGCTGGGAGAGATACCTCAAAGTGAAATCTGAAGACATTTCATACCAGAATACAGCCAATTTCTGGCAGACCACAGGACTGCCATCCATGCCCTTGCAAGTTAGCAAGTCTCTTCCTCTTTGGAACTAAAACAAGAGTCCTACGTTCCCAGAGACTGGCCTCCTGGAGGACATTTCGGAGTGGAGGGGGCAGTGTCTCACCTGGGGTGGTTGTCCTCCATCCTGCTGCCATGCTGTGCACAAGGCAGGACTCATCATCTGGCCCTGCTAGTCAGATCTCCTTCTGGGAGGATGAGTGTGCCCAGAGAACATAAACCCCAAGTGCGTTTTATGGGACTGAGTGAGAGAACAAGCCAGACGGTTAGAGCCAGCCAAGTGGTACTGTCCCCTCTGGAGATACCATCTGGGACTGTAGGTGATGGAGCAAGAAGGCCCAGCAACCTGACAAAGTCAAAGGAAAAAGCGGCACTTCTCTACAACACATCTGCCACAGTATCGACCTTCCCATCTGAAACAGAAGCCAAGAAGTGCTCATATACTCAGAGAGCATCTGTATTTCACTCCCTACTGAAGGTGTTTACATTCCTAGCAGCTGCAAAGCCACATTGTGGTTCCTCTCTCTGTGAATACTCGAGATCTAGCACTGATAAGATTTCCCAAGGCGCCCGCCACCCATATGAACACAGCCTGATTCACTGCATGGTGGGGAAGGAGAGGGGGGGGGCTATCAACCTTAGTTCATTTTCTCCAAGATGCCAGTGGTATCTATCTGGCTAGAACCTGTAGAGACGCTGCAGTAGAAGTCTCATACCCAACTGGAAGCAGTGGTGCATTGTGGGACAGCTGGCACCAGCTATGCTCTGGTGAGGTTACTGAGATATGCAGGGGTATCATAATTATGCTCAGGAGGTACTTCCATGAAGCAGAGAGTCTATTGTAGTTATTAGATTGCCATTGATTATTTACTTGGCAAACGCCCTCTGAGCTGTTACCACAGCAACTGTGTCAGGGTTACCCATTCATACAGCTGAATGAATGTTCAGATATATCAAACTAAGCTCCAGGCTAAAGCACACCGTAGCAATATTTACGAAAGGCCCAGTTCCTGAACCATTTTCCCACACAGTAGCACCCAAGGCTTGAGAAACACTGGCTTGATCTCTGGGCCAGACAAACTCATCTCTGTCAATTTGAACACCGACAGGCTGATCTTTTGAGCTGATGTTACACATACAAACCTTGTTTAAGGAACCTCGTTATGCCACTGGGTTTCTTTGTGTTTGAGCGTGGGGGGGGGGTGCCAGCCTGCTCCATATTTGAGGTATCATTGCCTAACCTTAAGGTGAACTTCGGAGAGGCGGCTTGTCACAAAGACTCCCTCAACAGCTCAGATGGCTGTCTTGCCTGTGCCTGAGGGCCACCAAGCAGAATTTCTGCAGAAAAAAACCACCTTCAAGATGGAAACAGCACAGTCTGACAAGCTCACACATCTGTAGCACAGTCTGACAGACCTCACACAGCTGAATGCAGTCTGTCAGAGCTTGACATCTGTAGGACAGTTTGACAGAGCTCACACATCTGTAGCACAATCTGACAGAGCTCATATAGTTGTATGCACAGTCTGACAGAGGTCACACGGTTGTATGCACAGTCTGACAGAGCTCAACATCTGTAGGATGGTTTGACAGAGCTCACACATCTGTAGAACGGTCTGACAGAGCTCACACATCCGCAGTAGTCTGAAAAACTCACATATCTGTAGCACAGTCTGACAAGCTCAAACATCTGTAGCACATTCTGCCAGAGCTTATACAACTGTATGCACAGTCTGACAGAGCTCATATATCTGTAGCACAGTCTGACAAGGGTCACACAGCTGTAGCACAGTCTGACAGGGGTCACACAGCTGTATCACAGTCTGACAGGGGTCACACAGCTGTAGCACAGTCTGACAGGGGTCACACATCTGTATGCACAGTCTGACAGGGGTCACACATCTGTATGCACAGTCTGACAGTGCTCACACAGCTGTAACACAGTCTGACAGAACCCACAGTGCCCACAATTTTAGGACAAAGAGCTTAGTCCAGGTAGGGGCCAAACAGCCCCCAGCCTGGTGTCAGGCAGAAATTTCATTATGTGTACTTTTCCAAGCCTTCGGTGGAGTTGTTTGAAGAAGTTCAGACCATGAAAGCAGCCCACCCGGAGGCTATTAAAGGGGGCGGGGCTGTTGACTTTTACACTCTTAAGGTGTCTCACTGCTTGTACGGCTCTAATGGAGAACTATTAACTGCCAGGCATTTATTTCCTGGATCCCCCATTTGTGTAAGAGGACCCCTGAAATCAGCCCCCCGAGGGTAAATAGAGAGCAACAAAGGGGTAGGAAAGGCCAGCTTCACGGCACGGACCCGACACTTTAACAGGTTGCTGATTTCATTTGGTCCTGCGGTTCCCACGAGGGGCCTGATTGCCTGCTACAGGGGATCACAGGTCCACTTATTTATGCTCAGAGGCCTTATTGACGAACCCTCTCTAATTCAAGCTGGCGTCCACCTGCGGCAGTAACAGCCAAGGAACGCCTCAGACCTGATTCAAACCGCTCGTCTGCAGCCAAAAAGCATTTCTGTAATGAGAACCAAGAAAAATTCGGTCTGTCTGTTTTTGACTGCACCAGAAAAATTGGCTTTACAGCCCTGAAGGAGGAAAAAAAAGGCAAGCAAAGCAAATAGCAGGCTGGACACCGATTAGCATAAAGCCCATCGGCTGGTCCTGGACATGCTCACGCTGATTTGGTCTGCAAGCTACATCTCTACAGCTTTCATAAACACAGGAGTGGCTTTGATCCCCGGGTCCTGTCATTCCTCCATGCGGAGTGGCAGAGACGATGTACCGATGCCCCTCGTGCTGGAGACCAACTCCTCCGAAGACCGGCATTACCTCGCCACGCAGATACGGCCCCGGAGAAGGCGGTTTAAATATTTCAACTCAGGTGCGTCACCTCGGTGTCTCTGAGTCGACAAAGTGCATCGGGAACCATTATGCGCCACTTTGCAGGCCATGGAAATACAACGTTGAATAATTAAGTAAGCAGATAAGACCCCCCAGCCTGCGTAACATCAGAAACTTGGCTGCCTGGCCAGGACACATTGGCCAGGACACATTGGTTTAATTAGGGATCACGCCACCAGCTCCGGCTCCTGCCGTCCCGAAAACTGGTGGTCGTGGGACGCTGCCCCATATCTGTGCAAGATGGCTGAGCATAAAGAAACATGGCTTCCTGCAGGCACGTCACTCAGCGGACCAGGTGGGCAGCAGCTCTCTTAAGTTTGAGGGACAGTGGGAGCCCACCCTGTTCATGCCTGCAAGGTAATCAAAAGCAGAGCAGACCAGACATGGACCAACCCTCTCCAGTGTCAGGAAGACCCTCAACAGCCTTTCGGCATGGCTCACACTCATCCTAACCCCTTTATCACTAGCTCTTCATGTTGACTGTCACCATTGCAGCCTTGGGGGTGCTATTCGGCTCTCCTAAGGCATCTTGTGCATAGAACACCTCAGTAGGCCCTCACATTTCACGAGTGTAGCATTTACACGCAAGTATTCATTTACATCACTTCACAAAGCTGCTGAAAAGGACCAGGAAGTCAAAGGAAGTAGAATGCGCTCTGCACCGGCTCACCGGATCGTTCTCATTTGCCGTGCCCCCCTCCCCCCCCCAGGCTTGGCACCAGCCCTGCACTTCACCTCAGTCACCTCTGATGCCTTTTAAACACCCACAGCCGCAGATTTAATTTCCACTGGCCGCTCTGTGAGCCACATACAGCTCATAAATACACATTCACTCTAAGGCTCTCCATCTCCGGGTCTCCTGTTTGCCCGCACTCTCATGTACACATATTTTTAAGTGATCAAAGGCAGCCGATCTATTTCAGTCACAGTGTCTGAGGGAGCTTCCGTAAATCAAAGTTCAGAACTCTAGTGAAAAAAAAAAGAAACAGAATAAGTGGCAGCCTAGAACCTTCCTGTCCCAGTGGTGCCATTAAAGGAGCTGCAGGTACACAGAACGACAAATGCAGATGGAGGAACTCATAACTGCAACCAATCTGGAAGGGTTATGGTTAGGATTAGTTAGGGTTTGGGACTGGAGAGGTGAAGAGAACTTAGGGTTAGAATAAATAGAATAGTGATACTTTATTAATTTCCGTGGGGAAATTCTCTTTTCGTCGTTACTTCTTGCTCTCCATAAAACATACAACAACATAAACAGATGAGAGCAAGCTTGGGGGGGGGAGGGTTACAGCGCAAGGTCAGCCAGCATGCAGCTCCCAGAGAGCTGGGGGTTAAGGGCCCTGCTTACGAGCCCACAGACATGTCACTATTCTGCTGAGGCCGGGACTTGAACCAGCAGTCTTCCAAAGGTGTGCAGAAGCCTAGTGAACTTCAGGGCTCTTCAAACATTGATGTAAATCAAACTAGTTGAGTCTTCATTTCGTCCTGGGCTGCCTTCTGCAGCCTCGCACGGATGAGTGTGATCCCCCCCCTTTTCATCGTTTTACAAGGGTGAAACACCTGCTTGTAAAAGGCTAGAAAAGTGAGTGGGATTATGGGAAAGCCATAGTCACTGTCTCTCTCAGCCTACCATTTTTATAAACAATTATTTTTCTGTGAAACAATGTAAGTCATGGCCTTGAGACTGGCCCTTTCTAATTAACAGTGAACCAGATTAAAACACCCCTATCCTGGAATAATAATCATCAGGCCAAAATGATGTAATAAGGATAAGATTTTCTCAGCTGGACGTGAGATCTAGATGGTGCTTAATGAGGTCCCAGCTTCTCTTGACACATATTCTGCAGGTGATCACTGCCTTTCAAGTACCTCTCCATTTCCCAGGATCCATTGCTCACTGTCAGCTATTACTAGAACCAGTCTACTGCCTCCTGTCTACACGAGAAAGGAGAGGGTCAAGCACTGCCCTAGGAGCATCTGTCAGCCATTTTCCCCAAATAACACAGAGTAATTAAGATGAGGCAGGTATTTACGTTGACAGAGATCAACTGAAGCTGCCACCAACTGATCTTGGTCTTTGTGGCTATTGTTGTCCAGTCTGGATCGCTGCGATGAAGGGGCCATTGTTGGGGGAATAAATAGGTGCCCAAAAGCGGGTGTGAAGCACACACAGTGTCCTGCACTCCTCCTTGTCACCATCGCTGCCATTAATTTTACGCCGAGACCTACAACCCTTCATAACACAGTCTTCAATTTGCCATCCTTGGCATTCTTCTACTTAGATACGCGTTCTGCTAAGCCGGTCTCCATGGATCCGTGGTGGAATTCCTCCAGTGTGTACGGAATGAAAGAGCGAAATGGAAGGTGGAACAATGGCTCGACGTAAATAGGGTAAATCACGTTGGGTCTGGGTTGGCTTCGGGGCACATGACAAACCCGGCAAACATCTGTGAATCATCCCCCATGGCGGCCTGGCTCCTTTACACACGGGCGGACTTTTGAGGAGAATATCCAAAGGCGTCTGCAGCCGCGCTTCCAAAATATTTACCCAGACAACTCATTTGCATGTGGCCAGGCCCCAGGGGTGTGTGTGTGGTACCGGGACAGAAGGCGGGGGAGGTCTCTGAAGTGGAGAGATTGCGCTGATGTCAGTTCCCGGGGACCCCGGTACCACCCGGGCGCTATGGATGAGGAAACAACAAAATGAAAAAACAACAACAACAAAAGCAGAGAGGCACCCCCGCCTCTTACCCGAGCCATGATCTTAATCACTACCAGCAGAGCTTCTCTGCATAGATTCCTTACCCCAAAATGCCACAAAGAGGGGTAAAAAACAGAAAGAAATGACCACAGCCCCAGTGGGACACCCAGGCGGCACGGTGTGGGGTCCACTCCCACCATCTCGCTCTGACATCTAAGTGAGCAGAACTTCTAGAAAGATCTCCTCGGCTGGACATGGTGCCATTCTTCAGGAGCCAATTATACATTACCAGCCGGCCTAATGGCGTGGAACGCAAAATATGAAATCTTTGTCAGAGGACGAAACATGCTTCGGCCTCCACGGGGCAGAGGAGCTAAGAAAGGGGGGCTAGTGAGGCTAATGAGATTCCAGATGAGCTGCCTATTTTCTGGAGAAGCCACTTGGTTCAGGTGGCTTCACTGCACCATCAGGAGCACTAATAATTCGACATGCTTGAGGTACAAAATCCAAATAAGAGCCCTCTAGGAACTCTTACCAAAGGAGGCACAGCGCAGTCGCCGAATGGAAGTGCATGCAATTGGAAAAGTCCTGTAAGAAGCCCCCCTAGAAATGTCCCTAATAAGGCCCCTATCTTCTCCTGCATGCTGATTATACTGGCATCTTCTCAGGCCCTCAACACTGCCCCCCCTCAGAGCCCTTCACAGACATGCTACACTAAAGGATCCCGTAAGCAGCTGACATTAAGACAACGGCCAATCACAGCTCCTTAAAGGGATACATTTCTGCCTTTAAAGGTGATGCACTTGCAAAACCTGCACAGCAACTAACTGTGATAATCTCATCCAATGCTGTGATGAGATAATTGAGGACCCTATGACCATCTTTCTCCAGTTCTGCTCCAAACACCAGCTCAATTATGTGGACGATCTGTAATTTAATTCCTTGCCTTCCCATTACTCTCAGTTCCAGGATGCTTTGAAGCATGAAGAGAAGATTCCAGAAGATCTGCCCTCCTGGCTCTGAGAGTCGTTACCACACAAATCCTACGGCACATCACCTATTCTTATCACGACTAAAAATGTACAAGAGGTCGCAAAGCTTCTTCTTCAATATTGCTTCACTAATTTCGTGGTAGAAATCACTGTCGTAAGTGAGAGCAGACGTCTGTAAACCATATCAAGAAAAGAAGAGTGGCTTCCCCTCTTCCGAGCAGTACGAGGTTATCCAGCCATCCACATCAAAGCTGCATTTGCTCCACACGCTTTTACACACATAGCGCAGAATTAATGATGTGTAAATTATGCAAACAAACCGTGGGTCTCGTTCGCCTGCTTCGTTTGTCTAAAAATAGAGATTTTTCCACCAACTTATTCCTAACGGAATGAGACAACATGGGAAGTGCCTGATTTCCTTTCTTTGTTAATACCCTAAATATGCAAATAAGAGCCCATCTTTGTGGACAGCTTACAGTGTTTGGGAGACACCAGAGGACAGGAGAAGTAATGCATGGAAATGTAGGCCACGCCCACCACACTCTTTCAATTAGCACCTGGTTCCCCACCCCCCTCGTCAATCCAACTCCATAGGTAAACATATCCATTCTGGGAAACCCCCCCAGGTCAAATGACTGACGGCCAGCACAACCAGCTGTATAATATAAGGAGGTGGGACTGTCGCCGTGCACCTGGGAGTATTTTCTCCTGCTTGTAATGATGAGCCTGGGGAATGGCCTTTCCGGTCTCACCTAAACCCCATTAATGCTGACATCTGAGAGCAGTGCTACGAACAACCGAACTGAGAGCTTCGGCAGGGAGCTGGGTTCCCGCTCATTAGCGGTCATTAGCGCTCTACCTCTTGATTGTGTCTATGGATAAGGACACCACGGGGGACCACGTCAGACCCTTCCTCTGTTGACAGCTGTGGGACTTCCTTCTCCATCAGCTCAGGAAACGCGGATAATTCCCCCGGCCTGACATGTGCCGCACGGACGTAGCTTTTGATCTGGCCCCGAGGGAGCTGACAGAGCAGATGAATGGAGATGACAGGAGCACGACGAAGCTGGCGAGAATGCAAACAATCCGAGGAGTGGCGGGCCACTGGGAAAGATGTGCTGCAAGAGGCAGGATCCAGGAGTTGCTGGGAATGATCTCGGGCTGCCATGGATTCAAGCAGGAGGCACAGTAGCGGGTAGGAGGACGAGTTCTGTAGCAGATACTCACGATTGAGGTGACCCGCTGTTCACACTTTGCGGCGGTAAAATGAATGCTCGCCACTTATGGCGGGAAGCTGAGAGCTCAACCCGAGTGCGGTTCTGGTTCAAAACGAATCAGGGTGCCGTAAATCTGCCTACATCCAATGCTGCCATTCAGCATTTCAACACCAATGAAGGAGGAAGAGTAATGGAAGAGGCTTGTAATTAACGGTGCTGATTCAGCAAAGCCAGTCACCCGTTTAGCGGCAACTGCAGAGAGATGAGTCTTGTTTGCGCAAGTCACATGTGGTGGCTCATCTTAAATCGATATGGGTGTGAGAGGGGTGCGGCATTGGGGATTCGATTAAGTAAACACCGTTAACCAGAACCCTCAGTGTTCTGTTCACCGGTTAGCAGTTTAGACCAATAGCCATGACCTGAACATCTTTGAACAACCTTCCACTAACTCATCCCTCAATTGATTATGATGCACGGACACTGGAGGAAAATAACTCGCATTCCACTCGTGACCCTATTATCTATTTATCAGAAAGTTAGCGGGAAAGGCAGGAGGACCATGAAAAGCCCTCTGTCGTGGTCTCCAAAAGGTGCTCTGCATTCTCTGCATATGGTTCATCGTAGGGCTGCCACTAACGATTCTTTTTCTATAGATTAATCTATTGACAATTTTATTGATTGGTCAATTAATGGAAACGATTAATTTTCCTTCAGAAAATCATCTGGACCATTTAATTTAAGGTCATTTCATTTTGACAACAACAAACTGTATGCCACTGTAGAGCTTCAGATAATGTGTGTCGGCTTTCTGGCACTACACGTACATTTACGCCCTCAATTCGATAAGCCGATTAGTAGCATGCCTGAAAATATTAATGAGATGCGTGTTGTGATGCCCAAAAGATCGTAATCTTTATAAATTTGGCGTATCCTCATGCTTAATAGATTCGGTTAGCGGTGCGCACCAGATGCGATAAGCATGGAAGCGGCGATGAAGGAAGCAACAGATCAGCAGCCACAACATCTTTTAAAAGAGGAGATTCTGTGGTTAAACAAGGTAATACGTTGTTGCTTGTGTGTCGGTACTTTTTGCAGATCAAAGTCGACACGTTTTTTTTTTTTTGTAAATATGGTTTTCATTTTCATTTCAGCTCACAAAATATTTTCATTTATTTAGTGTCCATTTTCATTTCAGGTTCAGTTTACGATAACAACACTGGTTCCAACAAATCCGACGTGCACAAACGCGCACACTGGCAGCGTCAATCAATGTAGAACAATCCCAGATTTTAGCCTAAACATTTTCACAAACACTTATTCAATGAAGATTCTAATGTTTAATGTTTAATAATGAGTGTTAAGCAGCTACAAGGACAAAAGATATTTAAAAGCTCTCCATTGTAATGCTCAAACATGAGTAGACAACCCTTTTTTGGTTTTGCCTACTCTGGCGGTCCATCATTCAGAATAGGTCTCGTACGTTTTCTCTTCAGGTGTTTGTGCATAGCGCTGGTGCCGCTATGGTATGTCATTGCACCTTTTGTTTTGTGATAATTTGAACTACTCCCATAATCACTTAGTTATACTAAAGGAAAACACTCGTTATAATTAATTGAAGCATTTTAGAAACCATAAAGGTAATTTTATTTAAAAAAAAAAAAACAATGCGTTGATTTAAAATATTAATGCCGACACATTTTCAGCATCGAGGTCGTCGACCACGTCGACAACCCTAGTTCATCGACTTACGACGGTAATGATAACGGCACTGTTGTGGTCACTAATGTGTCATTTCCACAACTTAGTGGTTTGTGTGGTGAAGAGGTGAGATGGTTATGAGACCAAAGCCTTGATGGCCTGTACATGGGAACAAGAAAACGAGAGCATGTGAGACGGTGACGCTCCAGTCAGGCCCACTGCTGGAGAGAGAAGCTGTTCTTACACTTTCCTAGGGCTGTTCTTCATAACATGAAGGAGGACAGGTACCTACATTACAGAATAATAGTGCTGCAGCCCCTTCCATGGACTTTGGGGTAGGGAATTTAATAAACGATAAAAAAACACTGCCTTATTTTCATTGATAATAGTAAGAGATACAGCCAAAAACACTGGAGATAGTGTGCGAGCAGCAGATGGCGAAAGGCAAATGGAGCCGGCCGCAGGCATCCCAGCGACGGGATTCCTCATGCGGTCTCCCAACACCTCTCGGTGTTTCAACATGTGCTCCCCATTGCCAGGACCTGTTATCTTTCTTAATCCCTCCTGTCAGATAGCATTGCTTAATCAAAATAACGTTAACGAAAAACAGAAAATAAGACGACGGGAGAGTGGGGGGGGGGGGTGCAGGTCCACCCTGAACGGCTGCAGCTGCTCCATTTGGGAAGCAAAATAGGAACCTCCTGGTCCTCCTTCAGGGTGCTGCCCCCCCATCCCATGAACCCCTGAAATATTTGGATTATTATTTAGTGCTTGGAGTAAAGTGAGCACATAGGCCACACTCTGCTTCAGAGCCCCCAACCTGTCCCACGTTAGTTTTGCTCATTCCAGAGAGACTGCAGTGCATTATGGGTACCAGACCACCCATTAATGGTGGGTCAGGGATCAGGTTGGGTCCGCTTGCCTGCCCATACCCCCTTCTGAGCATGACAAGGGGAGGGCTTGTTTTAACTACACTGTATTTGAACACACCTGTTGGGGGGGGGGGGGGTATGTTTTGCATCCTCTCAAATCGAGTTGTCAGACAAGGAGGAATAGAGGAGACAACTAAGAGAGCAGGAGAAAACGAAGGAGGCCAAGGCCAAACTGGAGTCTGATGGCACACAACCCCCCCCCCAAAACTAAACAAACCCAAACCAGACTGATAGTGCCCATCTGATTGTTCAACAGGATAACATCTGGATCCCAGCTGTGCAGATCAGCGTGATCTAGCACCATCCCCCCCTTGCCCACCCCCAAGGCAGACCAGGACTGGGGCTCAGTGAGGGCTTTTTGGGGGGGTGGGGCGATTGGCACAGTGGAGTAATCAGAAGTGACGGTGCAGTAAACCTCAAACGCCCCAACTAAGCATGTGTTCTGCGACGAGGAGCATCAGCAGTGGGGTCCTGGGCCTGGCGGTGTGCTGACCGGCGTAATGCGGCAGCCATGGGGGGAGGGATTCCAAGGCCGGGCGCCGCCTGTCATGCCGCCTACCCACACCACCCCCTCGCCTTCCCATGATTCCACGGTACCACACAATTTGTTGCTGTTGGCAGCCAGCCACAGCACATGTTACCCATGACACCAACTATGTAGCCGCATGTTGTCATTCAGCCAAGGCTGGGAGAGAATGATCAGGTTATCTGCAGCCCGGGGGCCAATTCCGGGGGTTGGGGGGAGGCAATCAGTCAGAGAGGCGCACGGGGAGGGACGCCGGGTGAGTGCTCTGCTAATCGGCACGCTAACCGGGGCCCTGTACATCAGGGGACCAGGCCACTCTGTAAATTTCAGCCACAATCTGCAGTGAATGGAGACTGAGTGCGATGTTTCCTCCCTGTCGTAATGACAGGTAATTTTGCGGGAAATGATGTCTCCTGCAGTTATTAGTGGCTGTTCCCCGAACACAAACATTAGTGCAACGTGCTGATGGACAGCGAACATGCTGGCGTGGTCTGGCCATCAAATCGGGCTTCTCCCACCCCCCCACACGTCTGTGGGCCCTCCCCCACACTGGTGCTGAACATGATGAAAGTCACTCTCCCGCACCCCTGTGGGAAAAACGAGCGGCCGCGGCCCAGCAGCCGGGCGAGACTCCGCCAATTAAACAATTCAGAAACGGTTACGGCCACCGACGCCGACGCTCTTTGATGTCAGTTTTTATGGCGTCGCTAGTAAACAGCCACATGCGTCGCACATTCCCGATATTCCTGTAAATATGAGTCAGAATTTCATTTTTTCTGGGGGGCCTTTGATAAATTAGCATACTTGTAAATCATGTACAAAGTGCCCCCGTGCTGTTTGTCTCCCCCCGGGACCTCCCGATGTGAGAACGGCTCCAGACCGGCCCCTGTCTCCCCCTGTCTCTCACACCCCGCCCAGAGATCAAAGGCCATGTTCCAGCCAGCTGTGAGTTTCTCTAACCCTGCGTGCCGAGACTTGACCTGTCCAAACGGCTGCCTAGAACCTGGAGGGAGTGAGGCGGGCTACGGCCGGAGGAGCAGCAGTGACCTTTGACCTAGGCTCCCTGGGGTCACAGGTCATCGCTGCTCTGGGATGAGGAAGAAGGGGAATCCCACCGGATCCAAGTTCTACATTCTACCCGTCCTTCACAAGTCCTGAAGCAGACCTGATTTTCACAGAGGATGTGATGAAACATCTCTGAGTCACCTCCTGCATGCATGTGTGTGTGTGTGTGTGTGTGTGTGGGGGGGGGGGTTAGGGGACAAGTCCCCAGGCACAGCAAAGGTGTCACCGGGAGGATCCCATGCAGGTGGCTCCCTGGTGCTGGGTGGTCCATCACCTACCTTTGTAAATTCCTTCGCTGTTGCCTCAGGTGCTCCAGCAAAGTTATTTTAGTAAGAAATGCCAAATATTAGCACCCAGCTCCCATTATTTTGTAAATTATTACCCCATAAAAATAGGTACCCTGTGACAGCTTGAAGCGAACATTTGTTTTCGGGCTGCTCTCGGTGGGACATGTGGTTCTCATTCCTCCATAGCCAGTCATAAACATTGCTGCAGTTTAGAAACATTAAAAAGAGCCTGAGAAGGGGAGGGCTGCGTTGTGCAACGAAAGCCGGCGAGGCGGCCGCTGAGCGAGGAATCTTCCCAAAAGAGCGAGACCCAGAGGAACAGTAGGGAAGGATGCTGAGCCACTCCCTGCGAGTGGACAGGAATGGCGCGGGGCCCTCCGTGGGGGTCGCCGGCCCCTCCGCACACGCCAACACCTAACAAATCAGCCCCTTGCCCCGCTCGTCCTGGTCTGCCCGGCACCCCAGCTGGAGGGGTGCGAGTCCGCAGGGTGCGGGGTCGGCAGCGGGGGCACGGTGCGAACACGCCGCAGCTGCCGCAGCCCGTTGGGAGCTGGGAGCCCAGACAAGGTGTTAAGGGCCCCGAGGAGCCTGCGGGCCATCAAAACGTCCGCGCCTGCTGTCAGCGGCCAGCGGGAGCGGCGTCTCTGCCCGGGAACCTTGCTAAAATTACACAGCCGGCACTTCAGGACGTCCAAGCGGGACGGCCCCCGTTTTCCTGCTGGAGTTAAAAACGGACACGGGAGAAAGTTTTGTGGGAAACGGGGAAGCCGCGGGTCCTAAAGTGGCAGAAATGTCGATGTGTTTACAAGGAATGAAATAAACAGCACACAATTAGGCAGCCATGATTCCAGCATTGAAATAGGTCACCGCTTATGCTAAACGAGCGCCCCCCCGCCCGCCCTGTGGCATCTTCAGCATTTTAAATTATTCCAGATAATGCATACTTCGGATTCTGTCCTTTTTTATAATTAAGACCCTTCTCATTAGTCCAATAAATCTAATTAAAGAAAATGTTTTGGCACAGCTTGCTGTTTTTCCCCAGGATGGCAACTGGAGGGTTGGGTCTGTGGAAATTTTTAATTTAATTACAAGTAGGGCGCATTTAGTTACCGATGAAACCGTAATGAGAGCGGGAAGGCAGTCACATGACATGAAGCGAGGAGAGAGGGAGAACACGGCCGCAGAGTAATCAAAACAACAATAATAATCTGCCACCGCCCTCCATTTCGAGCACAGAAAGAGAGATAAATCAATTTCCATGTTTTATCCCCTTATTAAGTGATAAGAGAGCCAAGCAGAATTAGTGAGCAGAGGCTGGAGTGATTATTGCGGATTTAATGAGTTCAGCTCAAAGGAAGAGTCTTGGTCTCCTCCCAATGCCACTGATTAAGCTCGTTAAAAATCTAATTAAGAGCGGGCCACACAGGAAGCTTCCGGATGGTTCCGTCGTGGTGGAGGAGATGTGGACACGGGTAAGGCACCGACAGCAGGACACACTTCCTGGCCAGCTGAGAAGACCCAGGGAAGGCAAGCATGCAAGAACCTGCTGGTGGTAGAACTGAAGATGTCTAATCTGTTCTACTACTTCTCAGAAACAGTCATCTCCTCCTGTCAGAGACATCTGTACCTGTTCATAGATTTTTTCAGTTTTTGACCCCACCCCCATCCTTACCAATATGTATGACATCCCCTGCATACAGGTGATATCGAAAATCTGTCTCTCTGCTCCTCACGCACTCACTGGCGAATCACACTCATACCGGTGAATTCTCTCACCTGAGGCCTTCCTCTCAAGGTCTATAAAATCATATAACCTCCAGTGGAAGCTTTAACCCAAAGCACCTCACAGCATTTAACCATTTATCACCGCGTTCAAAGGTCCAGCAGAAGAACCAGCCCGGGATCCAAATCAGGAAGCTTCAGGTTACACATCCATCTTCTTGATAAGTTCTTCCTCACCTACATGAGGGGTACACATCTCTGACTTGTCTATCTGTCCCCCCACTGCACATTAACATTCCACTTTGCATTTTAGCAATAATTATTTTATCATTCTGTGATATATTTGTATCCTTCCCCATTGCACATGTTTATTACTCATCGTCACACATTCTTACTGCATGTTTGGCTTTGTCCTGTTGTTGTCTGTATTGTCCCCCCAATGCACCTGTCCCCTCATCTGCAACCGTGGCACAAAAATTTCACTGCATTGCTCCACATACATGTGGCAATTAAACTTGAAAAAACTTGGATATCTGTATGTACTCCTGTTCACACCTCTATACACTCCCTACCACCTATGAAACAGTTTGGCAAATTCTATGTTGAGGGACTGGCCCAGGGGTTGCTTGTTTGTTTTATTTTGCTTGATTGTTCCTTGGGTTTCACCTTCAGCCATTTGCTGCACAAATACCCATTAAAGGGTTAATGAGGCGCGAAGGGTGACCAGTGTACCCCCAGAACAACCCAGAGTGAACGAACGCTGTGACTGAAAGAGTGTCTGTGCTTTCTGCAACCAGGACAGATACAGGACAGATACTATTAACAAGGACATACAACAGGCTGAAGAGGAGGCAGTATTATGAAAATACTCCATAGTAAGGCCCTGCCCCCAGCCTGAGGGGAGCAGCTCATTGATGGAATGCCTGAGGTTCACATTAATGGCAGGTCTCCCGGTAACCATCAGCAATCTGGGAGCCAGGACCGAGAGGTCACAGGTCACCCAGGTGTCTCATATCGACAAACGCCTACTCTTTTGAAAAGTAGTACCCTTCCCCTCTCACTAATGGCGTCAATCAGCTGTCACTTTCAGCCGCTTCCCATTCATTTACAACTGGGCTCATTCCAGGGCCCCTCCCACCAAACACCTCCCATGTACCCTCACTTCCCCTGTGTGCAGACCTTAACCTACCGATGGCCTCCGCACAGCTGGACCCCTGCAGGTGATAAGCTGGTCCAGAATCACGCTTATGGCCCCTCGAGGCCATGAAATGGTCTGTTACTTCACTTGATTCTTCATTTAGGCCTCACCCTTCATTTGCTCTTTCATTTAGTCTTTCATCTAGTCCTTCCCTTCATGTACTCCTTAGACAGATCCAGATCCTTTGTTGGGTCCTTGGGCTGTTCCAAATCCTTTGTTGGGTCCTTGGGCAGGTCCAGATCCTTTGTTGGGTCCTTGGGCAGGTCCAGATCCTTTGATGGTTCCTTAGACAGATCCAGATCCTTTGTTGGGTCCTTGGGCTGTTCCAAATCCTTTGTTGGGTCCTTGGGCAGGTCCAGATCCTTTGATGGTTCCTAAGTCAGGTCCAGATCCGTTGATGGTTCCTTGGGCAGGTCCAGATCCTTTGTTGGGTCCTTAGGCTGATCCAGATCCTTTGTTGGGTCCTTGGGCTGATCCAAATCCTTTGTTGGGTCCTTGGGCAGGTCCACATCCTTTGTTGGGTCCTTGGGCAGGTCCAGATCCTTTGTTGGGTCCTTGGGCAGGTCCAGATCCTTTGATGGTTCCTTAGACAGATCCAGATCCTTTGTTGGGTCCTTGGGCTGTTCCAAATCCTTTGTTGGGTCCTTGGGCAGGTCCAGATCCTTTGATGGTTTCTCAGTCAGGTCCAGATCCTTTGATGGTTCCTTGGGCAGGTCAAGATCCTTTGTTGGGTCCTTGGTCATGTCCAGATCCTTTGTTGGGTCCTTGGTCAGGTCCAGATCCTTTGTTGGGTACTCGGTTGAGTACGTATCTTTTGTTGAGTCCTTAGTTGGTTAGGTATCCTTTATTTTGTCCTCAGTCAGGCCCATATAGCATTCATAAGGTCCTCAGTGTGTTCTGTATCCTTTATTAGGTAGTCGGTCTGGTCCGTATCCTTCATTAGGTCCTTGACAAGCGCTGAGTGAACGTGAACCCCACCTCCAGTTTCTGTGGAATGCCACTTTACTGTGGTAATTAACGGCTTTCCCCATAGCTCTGCCCTACCACTATCATCACCTACACTGTAATTATCCATTTAATTCCAAAACGTGTTTCTGGTCTTAGCTGAGCTAAGAGTAAGCAGCTTCAGCAGCAAAGAGCATGATGGTGACAGAGTCTAACGACCATCCTCCAGAGATACAGTCCCAAAGAAGCAACAAGGTGATGGCAGGCAGCAGTGGGAACATCTAAAGCCAGGTGTCCTCCCAGGAAGTATCACCTAATGAGACAGATTATCCCAAATGTGGAGCTCGTTTCCAGGAAGGGTTGGTCTGTACTTTATGGGTCCCACCATTTTTGCTGAAATCAACTACAACAAGACCATATGACCAAAACACTTTCTTAGGAACTTGTTCACTTGTCCCTGTTTTTCCCCTGAGCAGTTCATGCCATCCATAACTCATCATCTAGAGGATAAACACAACTCTCCAGCCATCAGATTTCCTGGTACTAAAACTGGCTGGGATTCCCTGTCCAGTTTCCGCAGATGGTGAGAGATTGGGCTGGGTGGCATATTGAATTTTTAAAGTGTATCAATATATTTAAATAAGAGCTATAGCATAATAAAAAACCCTTCATATCGATATACTTTTATTGTGCGTTGTTATTAGGACTCTTTCCCAGAATCCACTGCTAAAGTCAAACCAATTCAGTTTGACTCACGAGGAAGGAGATCAAAAGCAATGAATCATTATTAGCTTCATTTACATTAACTGCTTCACATTTACAAGGACTACGGGTGGAAGATCCCTGCCAAAGTGAAAATTCACAAATAACACTTGGGCACCCCTAACCTTAACCACAACAATCTGCTAGCCTGAACGACAACATAAAAATTCTATTACCAATTTATAAACAAACAGTACTGTGATTATCAAACTACTTCATTGTCATTCCCCGTCAAGTCCCTTATATAATATACAAGCCATGTAAATTATACCCCTGTATGTACAAAGCTGCTACTGTATGCACTGAGAGCACTACTTTTTGGATTCATCAGCAGGTCAGGTCAGGTCAGTTTGGGGAGCATGCGCTGATGTAGCGCGTTGCTGCACCCACTACATGATGAAACTCCTCGGGATCCCGGCTGGCAACCCCCCAGGCAGACACACGGTCCAGTCCCACCCTCCAGAAATGGCCATCCATCTGCCACAGCCAGGTGTTATGTGGGCGTCCCTTTGGCCTGGTCCAGCCGCTCGTGTCCTCAGCAACGAGAATCCTGCGAGCTGGATCACCCTCAGGGAAACGCGCCACATGGCTGTAGTGCTGTAACTGACGCTCCCTCACAATGCAGGTGTCATTCGGGACTCCTCTAGCAACCGTTCATTTGACACAAAGTCTCACAGCCATACTGCAA
This sequence comes from Cryptomyrus ogoouensis, assembly GCA_025773925.1. Lineage (NCBI taxonomy): Eukaryota > Metazoa > Chordata > Actinopteri > Osteoglossiformes > Mormyridae > Cryptomyrus > Cryptomyrus ogoouensis. The sequence continues at coordinate 17,031 of JAOYFF010000011.1, read as the reverse complement.
GATAGGGAGTACCAGGACTCTAAAGACTTGGACCTTTGTCCTCTTGCAAAGATATCCGGAGTGCCACGCACCCATTTCCAGCAACCTCATGACCCCCCCATGCTCTCCCAAGATATGGTTTTTGGTGAATATTGCCCAGTCCAAGAAGGTGGTGAGTAAAAACACACAGCTGATCTTGAAAGAATGAGGGCTATTGTGTTGATTCAGAAGTATTCCGTTAATGGCGATTCCATTAATCATACATGCTTCTGACATCACTGCACAGTGACTAGCAATCTCTAGATGGGACCCCCACATGCAAACAGGCTACCACGAAAACCAGAGACCCAGGAGGACCGAGCAATCTCGTGTAGTGGGAGTGGCAATGGCGGAAGTTGTTACGGAAAGTTTTCCGGTCTGATGCTTATCAGTGATGCAATTAATGCTGTTGGTGCTGCAGCTTAAATATCGAGAGGAAAGGGAGAGCAGGTGTGAAGTTTGGGAAGAAAAGGATCTGGCTGTGACGTGCGTCTGGGGAAGGAGAGGGAGCATGAAGAGCTGACGGACACGTCCCGTGTCATAAGCCCGCCTCTTCCTGTCTGGCCCGGGCTCCTACCTGCCCACGCCTTTGCTGTTACACTTGGTCGAGTATTTGGCAAGAGACCTAGAGCAAACATTCACTTGAAGCCAACAAACACAAAGACCTAAAATGACGCCACGAGTCCCACAGCCGGCAGCGTACAGTGAGTCCCGAAAGGGACCTTCCGACACTTGCCGTAGTCTCACAAGACCTTGCTGTAGTGTCACATGACTGTTCCATTGCTGTGCTGGGATAGCAGGCTTGAGTTCCCTTCCAAATGTGCCTCAGACTTATTTGGTGCCATAAGAGTCATTTGAAAGTAACGTCAGACACAATACATCCATGGAAAATGAAAGGCGAGATCCAGCGTGACCTTTCTGCTAATAAACAAAGAGCTGACCACACAGGGTTTGCGCCCCCCCAGAGCTCTTCCACGGAGCACCCCTGTTTACTCCGAGGCCCAGCAGTGTCACCATGACAAGATGGTGCTTGCGATTAAATCACAGGCCTGAAGCCTTGTTGTAATTCTCGCTCCTTGTACGCTCAGAGGACGTTTATATATGAATTATTGACAATCCTGAGATTTAATTGCCAATAAACAAGAATCAAGCGCAGAACTCCAAGGCATTTCCAGCACCTGCCGTCCTCTCGAAATGCTGGGAGATCCTGAAAGAATTTTGATTAATATTCTGTCGAGAACCTGAGGGAGCCCTTATTTTCCTGTTGTGTATTTTTAAAGGAGTTTGCTGTCTTTTTGTTGAAACTCTCCCAGTCAGTGTCAGCCTATGGCTCTAGCAAACACACATGCTGCTCCTTTTTTCTTGCGCTGATCCAAACATCTGTATATTTTCAAAGTGCAGTTATCCGTGGGGCTGCACCTTCACTGCACTTTGCTTTTGCACCACCCCGATATTTAAATGTTTTCCTGGGACGAACAGCAACAAAACTTCCGGCATGTGTCCAGCTCGGCTGATGTAAAGGCTCACTTTCCATCCGTGTTGCTTTGGGATCCACGGGGACGGATTCGGAGCACGGGATCATGCATTTCTGTTGTGTCCAGGGAGAAATCCCAGCACCAGAGTGTGTTCTGGAATCCCGTCTCCCATGGCGGGTGGAGCCTATCCACAGTGACTGGAAACACATTTTTGCCCCGCGAACCTTCTGCATGATCACATGCACGTCTGATAAACACGTCAGGCTTTTTGCTCGTTAAATTAATGAATTCGGCCCCGTCTTTATTTCCTTCCCCGGTCCATTCTTTCTCTCCACCCTTCATTGCTCACTCTCTCTCCAAGTAACAGCGGTTTGACACAAACCAGTTGTAAAAGCTGGCATCTCTCACATTCCTTTGAACTCCTTTGTTGCACAGGGCGGGATTTCCACCCCAGCAGGTAACCCCACAACCAACCCTGTGCTAAAACCCAGCTTCTCCAGGGTCATCTAGCTTGTGCACGTGGCGCTTCCATCCAAAATGGCCACTCCGAAGACCAAACAAACACTATTCCTGGGTATTAATCATGTAAGTGATAACAGCCCCGGCTGCTGGTACAGCTCAGTTTAGCTGCTGGCTATACTGGGAGAGGCTTCTCTGCCTTAGCGGGCAGATCAAAGTGTTTCACCTTCGGCAGAGGGAAACTGGGGTGTGAAAACCCCACCACCTCCACCAGTCACGCAGCCATAATTACAGGCTCTCACAGGAAGTGCACGGCTGACCACGCCATGCCCGTCCCCCGCCATAAATGCTAGTGCAGTGAAAGTCCCTGTGAAAGAGGCAGATAGCGATTCGGAGTGTCAAACGCGGGATAACATAAACCGCTGTTCCTGACAGACCACACCCCCCCCCCCCCCACACCACCCATCCGGACAGGGAGGTGGCCCAAGGGTTTGACACGCTTTCAGGGGGAGGTGTGTGTCCAATGGAGCTGCCATTCTCAGACGTGTTTTATCCAGAGGGATGTGGACCAGAGCTTGCTGGACACAGTGGAATGACCATCTAAACCGGGGCAAGGTAATCTTATCCTCAAAGGGCCAGTGTGTATGCAGGTTTTTGGGATAACCTTTAGGTCAGCTGTTCAAACCCAGGTGTGAGGACTCTTCAGATAATAAGTCCACTAATTAGTAATCTAATTAGGGAGTTGTAGTGAAAACCCACACATACAAAGGCCTTTTCTGGATAGGACTGGCCACCCCTGAGCTAGACAGAACAGAGAATGCCGATACGGAGGAAGTGGAAACAGAGACCTATATACAAGGCCAATCGGCCCAGTCAACTTCCCGCAACTGGCAGGGATTAAACATAGACTGAGGTTGCTAGAGCCCAGCTTAAACTCCTATGTCCAAATCGCACTTTGCTGCAGTGCAGCTCCCCCTCCGCAACATTCATCTTTTTTTCATAATGTGCCAAAATATAGCAAAAGATTCAAAGCAAATGGTTTAGTAAAAAGTCGGGTTTGTGCTACAAATCATGTTCTGTTCCATCAGCTTTAATATCAAATTTCATTGGTAGCTCTGACCAGACATTCATTTCGTTAGTGGATGAGATATTCCTGCATGTTTTTGTATTTTGATTTTTTTCGCTTATCGTACTGCTGCCAAAACTGCACTTACTAGCTAGTGTCTGCTAGAGGTGAGACGTGTGAGAAGCACATGAACAACTTGATATTTTAGTGCAATTTCATGGGGACATTACAAATGAATAAGCAAGAATATTACCTGTCGCGATAAGTCATTGTGATACATACATTTTATTTACGGCATGTTTAAAAAAGTTCATGTACTATTTAATCATGCTATATGTACATTACCCATATCAAATAAAAATAAACTAAAAATGTGATCAAAAAGTTATTTTGTATTGCTTTAAAGTGGTAACAACATGCCAACAAATGAACAAACTGCATCTTGAAGACTGTGGTTGTAAATACGTATGATAAAGAACAAAGTAATGTGCAGGGTGGCTCATTCAGGCCGCCCCCTCCCCGTGTACCAGACAGGACACCCCCTCCTCACTGATTCTGACTTAACCCCTGTGTACTGGGACCTTAAATCAAATACCAACCATATAAACCATCTCTCAGGAGCACTATTGTGACTCAGCTGAAAGTGACCAAAAATGCTTTGTTTTGATTTTTAAAAATTTTCCAAAAAATCATCCACGACTTCCCAAATTTGTCATTATCAAGCCCACAGAATGTTTCAAACTCTGACGTTTAAAGTTGAGTGGATAACATCAACACTGCAGCCTCCATGTTTCCATCACATAACTAAAGAGGGTGAACTAAGATGTAAACACTTTGGTAGTTTATCAGACATTCTTGCAGAAAGCGTCGATATCCTGGACTAACATGGACACAGGGCAGCCGCAGGAATGTGGGGCTCCGCCCTTTCGGATCTCTGAGCGGGACTTCGGACTAAACAGGGTTCTGTCCAAGCCAGTGTGTGAAACCAGGCCCCCATCCAGCGCCAGTTGGGGGCCAAAGCCACACACTGTGCCATGAATACCTACCCCCCCCCCACCAGCCACCAAAAAGGAGGCCACCTGCTTTCATTTTGAGCACAGCGGAAGTTGGACACAACCACCCCCCATCCTCTCTTAGAGGGTGCGGTCTGTGTGCATTAACAGCCCATTTGACAGATCCTCCCTTTGTCTCTTTGCCCCCGGCCCCCCAAAACCCCCACCCTCTCAACCCTGCCAGTGGAATGTAGCTCTAGTTGATCTCCTGAAGGGGGGGTGCACATTCCAGCATCGCACACACCTGTGGGGCACCTGGGGTCAGTGGGCGGGGGTGGCCTGGACGGGCCAGAATCACCGGTCGGCCGTCACCCCCCCCCCCTCCCCAAAATGGCATCCTCAGTTCCCTGGGCTGAGAGCTCTCAAACGGATGGATCAAAGCAGCAATCTCTGCACAAGGGGGACAAATTGAGTAACGTGTGAGTAAAAAACACAAGGAGGAATTACAGCCAGTGGGGGTGGCGTGGGGGGGGGTAAACAGCAGGACACCCCACTGCCATGGGTCGTAGAGGAGCCATGATAGCAGAGGAGCACTGAGCCAGGACGTGCTGGTGTCGGGACACTCCATGGCGGCTCTGCACCACCACTGGGTCAATAAAACTTCAATGATGACAGGGACATGCCCCCCTTGGCCACACCCCACCTGACGCTATAATAAGTGATGTCACAGATGGATGAGTGTGGCTAGATTACCACACGGCCGCTGGTGATACCGTAAGGAGACGTTCAGGAGCATTAGAGCCTGTGAGGGAGACCACAGCCACGCAGACACTGAAATTAATATACACAGGCGCACACTAACGACACGTACACCAGGGCTCTTAGATACAGATAAACAAATACACAAGCGCTCTCAGATACATGCTTTCTGACACGCACACAAACAAAACAGGAGCCAGCTCCCGTTCCCGGGTCCCGCGGCAGACAGATGGCCCTCGTGTTGAGTAAACACACAGGAGGAGCAGGACCCGCAGATGGAGCGTGGAGGCTGCAATGTCCCCCCGAATCTGCAGGTCCGCTCCAGCCCCAACCGCTGAGCTGTCAAGGGGCAGGCGGCCGCAAGTCGGGGGGGGGGCCGGGAGGGGGGAGAGAGAGGAAGGCAGATTACGAGAGCAGCTCGGAGATATCCTGCAGACAAACGTCCAGGCCTGGCGGAGAAAATCCAGGAAGCAGAAGCCAGAGCTACTTGTGTAAGAGGTCTAAACCCAAAAGGACGCCAGGGCCCCGGAGGTGTGTGGGTCGCGTGGTCCGTCGGGCCGCTCCGGTAGGTGCGTAGACATAAATAACTATGACTCAAACGCCAACCGGTGTGGAACAGCGTCCAACACACCAGCTGCCTGAGAGGAAAATGCTGCGCTCTGTGCACTAGGGCAGCAAGGGTAACATCGGATTAATTCGACCTGACAGTTTTATTCCAGGAGGAAACTGGCAAAGGCCACCGCCTTCGTCCCACTGAGCCAGATTCACGTGAACGACAGCAACTAACCCTTGCTTACGTCACCCTTGGTGGGGTATTAAAGAGAAGATGCTCGGGTGCGGCCAGGTGGTTTGGTCATTATGGAGTCTGTGGGCGACTCTTGCCAAAAAGGGAATCCTCCCAACATGCCACAGCGCCTCAGAGGTCGAGATGACCGGCACGTCAGCCTCTGCACCCCTACCTGTGCCATTGGAGCCTGAGAATGACCCTAACCCTAACCCTAAACTTAACCTTATCTCAACATGTGACACAGCTAACCTAGACAAGGTTTTACCCTGCCAATGTGGCCTGCGAAAGGGGGTAAGTCAGAGTCTGTGTGCGTTACTCACAGCAGATTACTCAATGGGCTGAACCAGGATCGGTGGGAAGCGTGGAGGCCCGCTGGGTCAGACAGAGAATGAGGCAGCCAGACATGTATCGGGGTTAATGGTGTCATTTACAGAACTGGTGGAACGTATCTCTACAGCTTGGACTGGAAACAAACGTCAGCACGGATGGGTTTGGCTGGAGACAGGGGCCTGGCCAAAGGGAGGGGGAGAGAGAGAGACAGGGAGGGAGAGAGGGAGTAGGGGAAGATGGCTCCCAGGAGGCGGAGATCAAAACCCTGTAACTGGGTCAGTACCATTCAGAGCAAAGAACTGAAAAGCGCTCAGCAGTCACGGTCAGTGTGTCAGTCGCTCCCAGAGGTACGGTCAGTGTGTCAGTCCTTCACAGAAGCAAGGTCAGTGTGTCAGTCCTTCACAGAGGAAGGTGTGTCAGTTGCTCACAGAGTCACAGTCAGAGTTCAGTCACGTACAGAGTCACAGTCACTCTTGGAGTCTCAGTCACAGAATCAATCACCTGGGACAGCTCATAGTGAATCTGCTTCAAGAAAAGGGCACAGGGTCACAGCACAGTAATCAGCACATTACTTAGCAGATGCCTTCATACAGAGACATACATCCTTTTACCCATTCATAAAGCTGGATATATTTAATGATGCAATTCAGGTCAAGAGGCTTATGTTACAACACTGCTAGAATTTTTACAGACAGTTTTCTGGTTACCAGGCTGTGGTCCTTAGTTACCATAATGTGTATTACCCTGCTGGCACCGTGGTCCATCCCTCCTGTCAGAGACAGGAATGCATGGCTTTCGTAAGATCTCACAGCTTGCAGAGAGTGCCCCGAGCGTGCACACACACGCACACACACACACACAGCACACTGACCGCACACTAAGGGCTCCCAGATGGGCCTCTCTCACTGCCACAATGGACTGGGGGCTTCCCTACCCCACGCTAAATGGCCCCATCCTCAGGCTTGACCCCTATAGCCTCCTCCGGGATTTTCCGTCTGGCAGCCCCCACCTCCTTCCCCCTGTCCCCGACTGGGACGTCTTCATCAGACCTTCTCCTCATTCCTCATATTCCTGAAGCACTGCTCCAGTCTTGCTGCTCCACAGGCCCGGGCTGCCTCCCGAGGCCATCGTCAGGCAGGATGGGGGTTGAGGCCCCAGGACGTTGCCATGGCTGAAACAATCCAGCCTCCAGTCAAGCCTGCTGAGCCTTCAAACAAACCAACCAGACGCTGCAACCTCCATGAGGGAAAATGCCATCACGCCAAGGTAGCTAGCTCCCGCTAATCAATCAATTAGCAAATGATAAATGAGGAGAATCACCCCTCAAAACCCTACAGCATCAGCACCAGACCCAAGTGAAAATCATCTGCCTCACCCACACTGTCCTTACCTCTAGCACCACGTGGGGGGGGGGGAGGGATTTGGGGCACGATGTACATCGCTTCAGCTCAGACTCCACGCAGCCATCAAGTAACTGCTTCAGTAAACTTCAATAACCTAGATGAGTAGAAAGTTTATTTAAATATACCAATGAATCAGTACCAGTCCTAGCCGGTGTGGCGCCCGAGGCGAGCATCACCGCCAGCGCCCCCCGTTTGAGGCAAATTTGAGTGAAATTTGCTGGCAGTTCGGCGCCTCTTCAGAAGTTGGCGCCCTTAGCTTTTGCCTATATTGCCTATGCCACGGGCCGGCTCTGCAGTGAATAGACGTTGTTAAGAGGGGGAATCCCAAGCTTCCCACACTTTTTGGATTTGGACGGTTCTTTCATATCGATGCGTCGTGTACGAAAGGAAAAAAAAAAATTAGACAGCATTTTTAGCTACAAAAGAAAACTGCCATTTAGAGACAGAGTAACTGTCAGTGTAGGAGCGGGAAAGCTGTGATTTGGATGATTAGGTTTAGAGGGTAATTACATGTCCAGACTGCGGAGTTTATTTATAACGACACAAAATGAGCGCCTTGCGCGTGTAACGCTGTACCAAGCACACATCTGCAGCGTGGCTTGCATACTCCAGCCTGTGAGCAAGTTTTAGGAGCTGTGGGGGTGTAAGTCTGTGTGTTTTTATAGCACACTGTTTATATGCACAAATACAAGGCATAATCACACAATTCTTGTTATTCTCTCAAAGTGCCCCGCAGCACACATCTGCATGTGTGCGTACATACGTGTTTATGTATGTACATGGTACATGAAAAGGTCTGCACCTGTGTTTAGGTGTGTGTGATAATGCCCATGTGTGTGCCAGTGTGTGTCTGGAAGTGTGGGCCTGTGTTTATGTGTGGTTTTTACTTCATGGTCATGTGACTATATATGTCTGAGCGTGTTTGTGTATATAACGTGGCTCTGTGTGAGAGCTTGTGTTTGTGTCCTCTCTGCGTGTGTTGCTGCCTTTTCCAAACTTTTCTAGAGAAAATGCCCCCATCCTGGGAATCAGCCCATCCGGACCCATTCCTCACGAGGCAAATGACTGGCTTTAGAAAATACAGAGCACTGAAGTGTTTTGTTCGCTGTCAGATTTCAAGCTTTTCACTTCTCTCAGAGTGGACTTGACATTGATATTTGTATTAAATTTAGACTTTGTGGAAGAACACACCATGATAGCTAAAAGAAAGTCTGTGTAACAGTGTGTATACTTGTGCATATGTGTGTGTGTGTGTGTGTGTGTAGATTATGTTGTAGAGACCAAATGTTATTTTGACATTGTGGAGACCAATTTTTTGGCCCCCACAAGGGGAAATTCAATTTTATAAAAATCAGTGACTGTAACCTAACAACTAAAAATGCCAAAAGTCTATTATGTTTGGTTACTTATAGGGGGTTATGGGGTTACAGTTGTCACAGTTGGGATTAGGGTTTTTCCCATATAAATGAATGTATAGTTCCCATAAAGACATGAATACAATCACGTGTGTGTGTGCACGCACACTCCACCCTGAGCTCCGGGAGGCGCCGTGTACCCAGGTGAGGGTCGAGCAGACCAGCCACTGAGGCTCCCAGCCAAACAGCCTTTCATCCTGCTGCTGAAAGGTCCTTCCGGGCTGAGTGGCCCGTTTACTGAACTCCTCTGTCGGTTATTACTGAAACATTACTGAAAAGGGTATTTTTCTGGTGATTAATGTGAGTGCAAGCATGTGCGGCTTCACATGTGGCTGCGGGTGTGTGCGCGGGGGTTATGTATATATTACGTTGTGGGGACCAAATATGCCCACAATGTGATAAAAACCTATCATGTTATTTTGACGTTATGGGTACCATTTTTTTCTGTCCCCACAAGGGAAATTCAATTTTATAACAATCTGTGACTGCAATCAAACAACTGAAAATAACCAAGATGTCCTCTCTGTATGTTATGCATCAAGCAAATGTATCAGTAATGGAGGAGTCACAAAAAGAGAGTCCTGACATTCCCTTTCCTCAGCATCTGTTCTTCTCCAAGCATATACCCAGACTATTCCCCATAAACCCAGACTATTCCCCATAAACCCAGACTATTCCCCATATACCCAGACTATTTCCCATATACCCAGACTATATTTCTATTCCCTTATGAGGGATGGCAAAAAAATGGATAGAAAACCTCAGGGGAAGTGTGGCAATGGTAAAGCCAAAATTACCTCAAGGGCAGCAGTAAAACCAAACTGAATTCAGCAAGAGCAGCAATATTCAAACTGACTTGAGGTACAGTGGTAAAATAAACAGACTTCAAGGTGATTCTCAGAGCTGTAAGGACTTCAGGAACGATGCTGAGTGTCAAACAGACTCCAGGAAATGTGAGGTCATATAACTTGCTGCTTCAAATTATGAAGGAAACAAAGTGCCCAGATGCAGAGTGACTGGCTCATCTCCCATGGCACCACTCAGCTCCCCAGGGTCACCCGCAGGAACCTTTCAAAGAGGGTCACCTCCCCAGGAGTCCCTGTCTTCAGGGGTGCCTCAGTTTCAGGCATTTAAAGACAAACGCATCCTGGAAAACACACAATTCAGGAAACCATTCGCAGCAGAATGTCCCTATTGCCTACTTTCGATGTAAATAAAACTATACAGCTCTTCCGTCTCAACCTCTAGGCCTGTATGTTGATAAATTTAAACAACTAAGCTAGAGATAAGCTTTTTTTTATACTTAAAAGGCAAAGACTCCCAGATACATGACTGTACACAGTGTGTCAGTGGTTTTATTTAGCTTGCTGCACTGGTAGAACTGAAGCCCTCTGAGGTTTTTGAAACATGACGTGACTCAGTGACCTTGAGAAAGTGAGGCGTTCTGAGCCTGTTGGCTGCTCCCTCGGGGTCTTTCCCTGGCATCCTGTCAGCCTTCAGACCCCCGAGCGGGAGTCATATTGGACCAGAACGCGTCTTCCTCCTGTAACTCTGTCAGAATGCATCACGCTGCATCTAAACACAAACCCCGGAGATTTCTGCAGGAAAGATGAAAGTCGACGAAGTGAGGACAAGCCCACGCCCCAGCGGAGTCACAACACGGGACACATTCATTCCCTTAGCTGTAGGCTCGGCCCTTTCGCTCTGTGAGCTAATCCCGTTTCCTGCCCGGAGGGTCTCCCAGGTCGTAGCAGGGCCAAAAGCCTTATGTTATCGATACATGATCGTACCTTCGGCTCAGGGGTAGCCTGCGCTCCAGGTCCGCCGAGGCTCGGTACTGGGACACAGGGGCCACTCCAAAGGTTGGAGCAAGTCGCTGTTCCAAGAATCGTAGTGTTAATGAGGGTCATAATTACAGACAGAAGAGCGTGTCACTCAGCTATGCAGGGAATCTGGGGCATTCCGCCTTGCAGTTGTTTATCTGCACGGCGCTTGGCGCGTCCCTGCTGTGGTTTCCAAAGCTTGCTGGCTCTCTGCTCTGTCATGTTGCTGTCGCCCCATTCTCCCAGGACTGCCCGCCCCCCCCACTCCTGCTGATATACTCCACATGCTGCCTGCCCCCCCACTACACTGACAGAAGGGACCAGAGCAGAAACATGAGCAAATTCAACAGTTAAGCTAATTTAATACGATGCTCTTTAGCTTGCAACTTGTAATCAATCTCAGTTCTCTCATCCCCATGCAGCCAATCAAACCAGAGAATTTTAATGAAAGCCCAGGGGGTGTAATTAAGCGTCTCAAGATCAATCCCAAATCGGGGGGCAGGAGGGGGGTTAGTGAGGGGCATGTATTACGGCTTGACTCTCACTGGGATGTGAAGGGTTAATACCTTGGGCAACAGGAAATGGCGAGGCCACCATTGGCCACGACGAGATAAGCTCACCGGCTGACCAAGACCAGGCCCCAGCAGAGCCTGAAATCGTTCACGGCTGGCCCAAATCAGGGGTAATTATCCATACAGAAATATTGTATCACGCTTAATTAGACACCAGCATTTGCTTTACTTTGGATCAGATTTCCCAGATGGAGAGAGGAGGAGATTTGATGGGCGAAACTCAACCTCCAGCTATTTGGGGACATCTAGCTAAACCTTGTCTTGGCGAGAAGACCCACCGACGCCCAGAGACCCCCGATCAAGACCACATCATGACCCCCAAGAGCATCTGCAGCCATTAATTCACGTCTGCTCTAAAGCCCGAAGATTCCCACATGCCTTCAAGTGAGTCACTGACGATCATGACGAGAAATGACCTAAAAACCTGCGAGCGGGCCCCAAAGACGTTGAGAAATCGCAGTGCCCACAACCCGGTTGAATGCCGATTTTCCAGAACAGACTGACAGACAGTTGTTCCAGTTGTTCCACTTCATAAATATTTACACCGAGATGTCGACTGACCTGCGTGTCTAGGCCACGGGATTCAGGAGTCGTGGGGCTGGGGACTTGTAAGAAATAGCTGTCCTGTCATTCACACCCTGAGGGGCAAGTGCCAAGAACCTGAGGAAAACGTCTCTGTCGCCTGTCTGCACTGACCGAGGTCTTGGTCCTAGTTGAGATGAACCAGCAACCGGCTCCTCACGCCAGGTCACTTTCATTTGTTTGTTCAAAGTGACTCATTTAATCCGAACGGGACCAGAAGGTACCACAGAAACTTCCAGAGCTGCTCCCATGGCGACTGGGCCGTTACGCATTCAGGACACTTGTCAAACACATAAGCAAAAATCCTAAAATCCCCTGCGGTCCATCTCCCCCCCCCCTCCATGGCCGGCTGTCTCCAAGAGAGGGCAGCAGTCTGGGAGCAGGGTGCTTCCCTTATGCCGAGAGTGGCCTTGGGAGGGGGTTAAATAAGACATAAAACCCAAAGAAACCCATTTTCCAACATTTCTCAGCTCCCTAAAGTGTCACAGGTACACCCCTGCGCTGTGGTACCCCGCTGGGCTGAGGCCTCCTCCACCCTGGGCACTCTGCCTCCCTCTCATTACCCGGCCTCCCCGGTGCGGGACGTGCTCCCCGGCTGACGTCAGCCTGCCTCCAAGTGGGACGCCTGACTTTTTGTTTCACTTCCCGATCTGTAATGTTCACGACGTTCTCTAAACTCACACTGCAATCAGCTCAGAGAATGACATCACCTTTCACTTCCATGTGACTGATTTAAAGTTAGTTGAACCAATCAAATGACGCCTACTTTTTATGTATTATACATGACATACACACAAAAACATATTATGCAGTTTTCCCAAAATAAGTTCAGTGCAGCTGTACATGACTGGCCTGGTGGATTTTTTCCCATTCCAATTGTGGATCCTCTTATGGCATAACAAAGACAGCCCCCCCAGGAATTTGAACCTGTTTTTTTTTGGTCCCCATTCAAGAACTTTGACCAATATATTACTTTGTTAATGTTCCCTTTTGTTTGTGTCCATCTGGGGCAAAACAGGATGACAAAATCTGCTGCATGTACAACTATAACCTGACGAACAAGTGGAGTCCACTCTCCAGATGCGGTTAGTGCACGATCTAAAGAAAAACAGCGCAAAGGAACCACGGATCCTTCCAGAACCCACAATGCCACATCCGCTCTGGGACCAGTGCTCATTTTAACCCGCCCTCAGCCCCCTCCCGATGTGCTTTACAGGGACAACCGCGGTAGCCAGGCTTAAAGCAGTTTTATGAGTTCGTGCGAGGTCGACCGGGGGACAGGGGGGCTGCACAGTAAGCCAAACGACGAGGACACAAACCACAGAGTCCCTCTCGCCCCCCAGAGCCCTCCGCAAAGAGGAACTGCTGCACGTGCACCGGTCAGAGGGAAGGGAGTGACCCAGACCTCATCAGTTTGCTTGCCACCTCCCCCCCCCCAGGTGAAGAGGCGTGACGCTCCCATGAAACAGACGAGATGCGCTGAGGCGTCTGCACCTCTGAGTGACACGGCCGTTACCGGAGCCTCGCCCGACGACCCGCCGGGCCGTGAGCAAGAGAGAAAGAGCGAAACTTGAGCCTCCCCATGCAGCCTGTGGGGATCTGGGGAGATGGCCTGCGGTCGGAGCCCTGGCTCTCATAAAGGAAGCTGTAATTAAGCACCCCTCTGGTGTTAAAAGCGGCCCAGGGGCCAGAAGGCTGGGAGCGAGGCAACGATACTGTGTAGACGCGAAGGCAAGAGGCAGGGCCTGCATCGCCAGTTCCCGGCTCCCCCGGAACTGCAATGAGGGGCCAGGGACCGGGTATGGGGCCAGCCAGAGGACAAGATGGCCGACAGGTGGCAAGGTGTTGGGAGCTGACCCTGAGAGCAACAGCCATACAGAGAAGCAGCCTTTGATTGGATGCCTGAGTGGACTTCCAGGGAGCCCATTTCCTGAATCCTGAACTACAAAGCGCATCACACGATGTTACACGAGGATGCTGATAGGATACCTGCCTACAAGGGCGTCTGAACACGTCCCCTTGCTCGTCGCCGCGCATTTCATGCCCAAAACATGTCACCTGCACCACGTCCGCGGCACTTGTATAAATAAATGGCCGAAGGCACAAGCTCCCAGCAGAATAACTGTAATAAAAGGATTTTAAAGGAAAACCGAAAGCTAAGAGGTGGGGGCCCTGTCACTTCTCACGTTCAGCTCGCCTGCTGCGGGGGGGGGCACGTTTACCGCTTCATATGGCACCGGGTCCCGCTGTGTCTCCCGGCTCAGATGAGTACATACACATATAAATATCCATGTTTTCAAGTGGCTTAAGCACATGCTGTATTTACACAGGCATGTGTCCGCCAGGCCAGACAGCCGAGTCCCCCGACGATAAAGACCGTTCTGCTTTTGGCTTCTCGCGAGCCCGCCAACCACACCAGCCCCGGGGATGGTTACCCTGCAGATTGCCCAAGATGGGCCACAGGTCCTGTGGTGCCCAGCTCTGGCACGGTCAGCTGGAAAGCCCATTGTAAGTGGCCACACCCGCTTCAGTCCTGCAGCACTTCCAGCCTAGAAGATCGACGTCAGTCAGAACAGAGAGCGAAGGGCTCATTCGAGTCCAATTACCGTATCTTCTGGTTGTCATGGGAACCACCTGCGATAAAAACATCAGCCCTCAAAACGATTTGGCAAATTACAGGCGACCTCAGGGCATTCGTGGTTATGCAGGGCATTCAGCCAGTGCCCAGCGGACCACAGCGCAAGGGCGGAACTGCTGCACTGGCAAGCAAACCCCCCCCCCCCCCAGTAGTCTACATATTTTAATCAGGGTGCTGCGGTCCACTTCACGACGGCCTCATCCGCTTCAAACAGCATGGGGAATTTACATTCAGTCACAGCTGTGCGAGTCATCCAGGAACAAACCTGCCAATACAGTACACCTCTACGGGTTGCTACGGCAATGTAAGAACCACGTGAACCTGGGATTGGTGAAGGGGGACAACTGAATCTGGGGGAACCTGGGACACCATCCTAAAGACACCCAGAGGGATGGTCAAAAACAAACCCTGTTGAACCCGAATAATCAGACATTTGCTCCTGAAAGCCTCACCCACCACCCCCACCACAACAGACAGGAGTGGCCAGCGCATGCTGACCACGCCCCCCCCCCCCCCTTTACATCTAGGCTTCAGCAAGCCTGGAAAACACCAATTGTGTCTGACCAAACATGCTTTGATCTCCTGGGAACAAAGCAGGTGTGTATGAGTGTGTGTATGTGAGATAGAATGTGTACATCTGGATACATATTTAACCTCCCCCCCCCTCCACAGAGCAGTGGAAAGTTTGTTTGCGATACACAGAAGTTTGCAGGGGCCAGGTGAAATTAAACTGCCAATCAGAGAGGCAGAGCAGGGACATGGCAGCAGTCGGGCTAATTCCCATCTCTGCTAACGACCTCTCATGCCGCCAGACACCCTCCCACCCACCACACTGCGCCTCTTTGCCGGGGATTTCCACAAATCCATCTGTGAAACATTGCATCCTGCCAAGGAACCAGAAAACCATAAGACTCTCGGCACTGTGATCTAGTGGTGCACTGCATCTCCACGGAGCACTATGACATCAATGAAGCCCTGCAATACTAGTGAAGCACAGCAATACCAGTGCACCACTGCGATACAGTGTAGCACAACTAATCAACAGATGACTGCGATACCAGTGGAGCACTGCTACTCACTCAATGGAGCACTGCAACTCAGTCAGTGGAGCACTGTGATATCATTAGAGCACTGTGACTCAACGGAGCACTTTTGTATCAGTGAAACACTGCGATACCAGTGGGCTCAATAAAGCTCTGTGATCCAGTGTTAAATAGAGGAGCACTTCTGGGGAACAGAGCACCCTCGACCATATTCCATGTAGGAGCCTGTAGACAGACAGGCTGTGGGTAGCAGACTGTGTTAGATGCTTCTCTCAGTGTGAATAAGGACAGAAGGGTTGCGTGACTCCTGCCCTAACAGGATTAGCCAGATCCACCCTCAGCCACAACCCCAGTTGCCTGCGTGTGAACCGAATGAGAGGCAGCTAACGGGCCAGGAATCCCCAGGTCAGAATCCACCTCCACAGGAGGGCCCTCGCCGTTATTTGGATACCAAATTGCTACCACGTGCGTTGTGCTATTTAGGAACGCACTGCGTGCGTGTAAATGTGTGTGCAGTAAAGTGTGGGGCGAGGTCCCAGCAGCCTCTGGTACACGTCCCCTCAGTAGCCATGCACAGACAGGGCAGGGACTGCGTCTCAGGACCAGAGAAGCCAGCGGTCCTCCACACACCGGCTCTGCGTACACGGCCAGGGCTGTCCCTCCACAGTGACCCAGGTTCCAAAACTGGGTTCCTCCCTTCCCCATTGCTCTACAGCACCCCCCACAGAACTTAAAAGGCAGTGAGGGGAATCAAGTGAACGCTCTTCTCTGCGTGAGATCATTGGTACAGGAGACCAGAGACTTACAAGAAACGGTGTAACTAATCGTTCCAGGTTGATATACTGTGGGAAAGTGCATTAATTATCTATGATTGAAGTATTAGTTAGACACCTAACCTGATACTAATACGCCATTTCAAATCATTTACCTTTTGCTCTTGCATTGAAATGATCATGTGCAAACACATCAACTAATTTAATTGTTTTGAACTCTGCCAACCAACCTGCAATTTCTTTACCCAATCAAGCAATCACAGTCATCCACTTTCCACAAAAATTGTAATCCTTGTAATTATTGGTTCTAATTATGATTTTAAGAATTTGAAATCTATGCAGGCTATTCACTTAGTAACTTAGTCAAGCAGAATTAATTAGTAGCTTAGCCGTGCGGGGTGGGAGGGGCTCATCTGCCCCCCCATCAGCAAACACAAACTGAGAGTGGGAAATGACCCAGGATGGGCTCAGTCGCCCAAACTGACCTTCCTTGTGGGACTTCCTGCTTCTCAAAGGTTTACGACTGTCTGGTAGCAGTACGTCCCAGACCACGAGGTAGAACAGAGACCACCTAGCCTGTGAGATGGATATCGGAGCCGAAACGGAGACCTTGGGAATCACTGGCTGATTATGTGGCTCATCGGACACCTAGAGGAAGCTGACTTCATTCCCTACCCCCAAAAACATGCACACACACACACATATCATCATATCATATATATTTAAAATTTAAAATACGAAGCGGCAGTCATGGGAAGGTTTTCACTGCTTCCCTGGGCGTGTGTAAATAAGAGTAAATCACAGCACTGCTGGACCAGATCCAGGCCCCCTCTTCAGGACATGCGGAATGATCCAGAGGCGGGGAGATGAGGGGAATGCCATGGGGGGGGGGGGGG
>JAOYFF010000010.1:397215-411650 GCA_025773925.1 Cryptomyrus ogoouensis | reverse complement strand
TCCCGATGCTGCCTGTGAGTATCTGATACTATGTATTCCCGATACTGGTTGTATCTGATACTGTGTACTCCCGATGCTGCCTGTGAGTATCTGATATTGTTTGTACATACCCAATCCTGATTGTGAGTATCTGATACCGGCCATGCGTACCTGATACTGCCTGTGAGTATCTGATACCAACTGCACATATACAATACTACCGACTGTGCATATGCTAAACTGGCTGTATGTACCAGATACCGGTTCCGGGTTCCAGATAACAGCTGTGCGTACCCAATACTAGTTCAAAGTACTAGATATCTTCTGAGTATTAGAGCATCTCTGTGCTGAGAAAGTGCCTCACAAACATCTGCTCTTCTGGTTTCTCCTCCACTACATGTGGCACACGGACCGGTGCGGGATCCAGAGCCGCTGGGACCCGGCCTCTTCTCTGACCCCTCCCCCATCCCTCTTTCCCTCTCTTTTAGCTCTCCTCCCGCTGTTCTCTCTGTTTCTGTTTTGTAGTTTCACACAGAACCTTCACAAGCTGACTGGCACTGGATTGGCTGCTTGTGACCATGTGACCAGGCCCGGTAGCACTGCAGGCTGTAGTCTATGGTAAGTTTAAAGATGACGTACTGCCATCCTTCTCCTGAGACACACACACACACCTTTCCCCTTTGCCCCTTCAGGACCTGGTTTGGCTGTCTCTGAGCGATCAGCCCGGCACTCTGTGTGTGTGCGTGTGTGTTAGACAGGCGAATCCGGTCTTGCCCTGTGAGGCGCCGAGCCTGACGGGACATTCTGCTTGCCACAGGATTCCCAGGCACCCCGTCAGGTTTCCTCACCTGAATGTGCAGGAGTGCTGTGCCCCCCCTTCCCACCAGGGGCCCCGTTTGCAAACAGCCCGCAGGGTACGCTGGGTGTGTCTCTCACTGCCTGTTTAGTGCCAGTGATGATTCAGCAGGACAGCTTCTCCCTGCGCATGGGCCGCAGTCCGCCCCAGACCCCTACTCGCTGTGACTTTGATTTACTTGATGATTCACCTTAATTAACACCCCCAACTCCATCAGCACCACAGTAACAGGCACCACCCTCAGCTGGATCTACATGAACAGTGAAGGAGAGACAGGCAGCTGGTGAGTTAACACCCCGGGTCAGGGGCCTGCCCCGTTCAGCCCGACCCCCCCCCCCCCGGCATCTCCGCGTTTGTGGCTTAGTGACACTTGGCCTGCTTAGTGCTTGTGGGCAGCCTGGATAATCCTTAATGGATTTGAGAGATTGCTTTGTGGCCCATCAATAACATCACCAGTCTGGACCCGGATGTTCCAGGTCCCTGCTCCCCACTCACGGGAATCTCGCCCCTTTGCAGCCAAACATCTGGTCACAAGAATCTGGTCTGGCTTCCTCGGATTTATAATCACGTGACGTGTTCCTGGCCCACGCCTGTCAGAGGGATTGTGGGTACTCACGCCTGGGCTCTCTAGGTCCATCCACGGTCACCTTGATGGCGCGATGGTAAGTGGCCACTTGCGGTGGGCTGGTGAATACTGTGATCGTCAGGGTGAAGCTCTTTCCTAAAGCCGGGAGGATTCAAGCGAAAACCATTGGATCAGTTACCGGTCCGGCTGCACGGCGCCCAATACCGGCCGCTCCTAATTCAGATTTCATCACATCATAATAGGCTTCACATTAACTCCGTAATTAGTAGGAAATTAACAATTGCCGCAGTGAAGACAGGTAAAATGAAAGACACGTAAAAACCACGTCGAATTAGCGAGAGTCAAGAGAAACGCGAGTAATGCCGTCTACTTTACGTACTGGAACTCCGGTTAATGCGAGGCTGGCGGGACACTCTGCCGCCCCCCGCCCCCCGCCCCCCAGTCAGTGCAGAGGGTCCCCCGCTCAGCACGCATATGGCGCCTTTATAAAAGGGATCTCTTGTTAAGAAACTGCAAAGGGATCCTGCAGCGGAGTAATTGAATGCAGAAATGAAAGGTACTTTTAATTCAGAGAGGGGAACATTTTCCATTCATCAGTCGGCAACTATATGAGTATAACATTTAAAGAAAAACTGCGGGGCAGGACCGAGGCCAGGAGGGAAGAGAGGAAAATAAACACGTGAAGGAATCTGAACTATTTAAATGGGAGATTTTCAAAAACGTGTCCTTAAAACATAAAGCAAAAACTAAACGTGGCAATTTTTACTTTGTAAATGAAGATGTAAACAATGTTGTTTTTTTTTTTGTCTGAAAGGTATTTAAATATTTATACTTAAAAGCGTTGATGGATGAAGAAATTTTGTTGTAAAACTATAGTGGCAATTAAGTAATGTTTAAGTAAAATAGTTTGACGTTTAAATACCATCAATATTTAACAGTGCAATTATAAATGTTTTATTATTACTCATTACTCAGAAACGCCAAGATTTCAATTGTGCGTCACCGTGACGCGGCCCGCCTTCTTGTGTGCGCCGTGTCAAATTATCTAAATTAGTATGTCAAATTTCAGAATCTAAAAAATATTTGTCCCTGGTAAATATTTTATCCGTGTGACAAACACATATTTTATTGTGTAGTTGAATGAAAATAATAATTGTGCTCAATTTTTTCTTACAGTAACCGATCATTACGATGAAAGAAGACAATAACTGAGCGACGTTTTGCACACCTCGGCCGCTCCTTCCCACGAACCGCAGGTCGTTGAATCTGGCGACCTGGTTCTTCATGACGGCGGAGGCGTTCCTCAACTCCGCCGAGTAGTTCTCATCATTACCGGCCATCACCGTGACCAGCGTCCCGTCAGGAACATCGCCGAGCGCCACCACCTGAAGGCGGATCCAGCTGTCAGTGCCCCGAATCACGGACCAACATCACAGGTCATTTACAATCATGCTCATAAATGTAATCGTTCTACCGTGATGATTTCATGTAGGCCTATCTGAGCATATTTATTTTAAATTATTAGCGTTGCTTACAGATTAAACCCAGAGAAATATTAGTTTACTTAATTTAAACAAACTAACTAAAAAACCTTTCGCATGCAGGTAAAATATTGAGGTACAAAACGCATAAAGTGTACGTATTATTTTTACGAGGAAGTGAAGGGATTTCTTATATAGTTTGTAAGAAGTGAACGAATCAGAAATTGATCCTACTATTAAACTGTTATTAAAATGCAGACTTTAAATTGTAATAACTATGAATTAATAGCTTTTAAAATACCATGACCGACACGTATATACACAGCTCGCTCTGATTAATTTAACCGAAAGTTAACAATCGGAAAGGAAGGTTTTTATAACAAATAATTGAAAGAGCGCCTTTATCACTTTGCTGAACCATAGTACAAAATACTGCGCGAGGGCACGACTCGGCGGCGGCGGTGTTGCGCTTCCACGTCTATCAAGAAGACCGCAATCAAATTATTTTAGTTGACTTTACCCACATAGCAAATTTCATTCTGTGACCCACACCGCTACCCGCAAAAATTCTCATTTGAAGAACATAAGCTGTTTGATGAAGCCTTTCTCTCCACATCCCGACACGGTTAGCACGCCAACGCAGAACGGCTTACCTCCACCTTTACATTTATTCAATAATTTTCTTCGACGTGATATTTTTCAAATAATGAAATGCTTTAGTGCTTTTGTACTTTTTGAGGACATGTAGTGATTTACCAGTATGTTTATGCAAAGATTCGCCGACCATTGTATTACTTAAGCGCCAATTTATCATAAAATTTTATATATATATATATATATATATATACACACACACACACACACACACACACACACACACACACACACACATACATGCACATACATACATACACACACACACACACACACACACACACACCAGTGGCATTTCCCAACTTAAGTGTTTCAATTTAAAATTTCCAGACAGCTGGTCCGGAAAATACATCTGATCAGCATCACGCCAGTAACATGATAAAAGGAATTTTGTTGTTGGATGACTGCACTTGCATAATGTTAATAATTATGTTATTAAAGGATTTTAGGCCCCGTTTGTAGTATATGCATGTGTAAAATACGGCATTCTCAGTATAATAAGTTTCTGATCAAATCCCATTATGCACTGTAATATCTGCTGTTCCTGTGCCACGGTCCGTCAAGCGGAATTCTCAAACTCAAATCTCTGATATTTTATGCACGTTTAGGATCTCATATCCACTTTGGAAGTAAGTGCGATAATGAATTGGTCCAGCCATTTCAGGCCAAATGCGCACGTGAAACAGTTATTCGTATTTTTCTTTATAAAAATGCCCTCAATCTATTAGAGAACGAGAAAAACGCGCATTTTCCTTACCTTGAATGCCACAGGCAGCGTTTTGTTACACCGCCAATGCGACGGCAGCACGGAGCAGAGAAAGTTCGGGCTGTCCGTGCGAACCAGCTCGCCTGCGTGGTCCGCCAGCACGTCCACCACAGTACGGGCTTCGTTACGAGCTCTCACCGGTCCCGGAGTGCCCATGGGCCCGGTGCCGTCTCCGATCTTGCTGCAGGGGAACGACGTCGAAGGCGGTGTGAACCGTCGGGTAGTTGTTGGGTCTACGGGAATATGCATCACAACAACTCGGTCAGTCCTTCTGAAACTGGCCTTTATATGTTGTCTTGTGCGCTTTCAAAGGCCGGTTCCTTGTCCCCGTACGGACTCTCTGCTCCAATCTGGCGGTCCGCTTTTTTGGAAAGTTCCCGTAAAGTCCAGCGGGCTTGCAGCGTTGGAACCGAGATCGCGGCGCTGTTGACCGTGCTGCTGTGCCTAGTGCTCAGCAGTGCGCCGAATTGTCTCTCGGCGCTTTCTGTGCGGATGTAGAGTTACTGAGACGCCAATAAAAGGGGGAAAAACGTTCAGTCTCTGGCGCTCCGCTTACAGCTTGGGGTGTTAAAGCGCGAGCAGCATCGCTTGCCTTCTTGCTTTTCTCACAGTCTGCAGCGCAAGTAGAAAACCGCAACTCCGACCCTTTTCCGCAGCGGTTTTTTAATCTTGTTGCCTATGCAAATCGTGTGCACTTTCTATTCTGCACCTGATGCTACTCTTTTACAAAACATTATATTGCTAGTCAAATGTTTCTAGACTGATGCACATATAACAGCAAAAGCTACAAAATACCACACTTTTAAAATAGTCGTTTTAAAACGAAAGTCCAGTTTTATGACAGGTTCTGCTGAACAGCCACTATTAGTTTCTTTTTATTTAATTTCCATTGAAAACGCAAACTACGTGTAGTCCACCAGTCTTGCAACACATTTAGAAACAATTGTATCGGATGGCTGCCGGCGCGCCTTATCGCTGAGTTCACACCAACGCTTATCGCCCTGCGACGCGCTTCTGTCAGTCGTTCTACAAAACGCAGGGACACGCTCTTCCCTATGGAAATCCGCAAATTGCAACCGTCCCGAGCGCTATTTCATGATTAATTTAAAACCACGATGCTTAGTAATACACGTATATATTTGTTCAGTCGTCTTTTTGTCTTCTTCCGCGACGAATACAACTATCTTGACAGTCAGCGACGAGTTCCTTATCTGATTGTAAATTCAGACAAGGTCAAAAATGACTACAGGTCTCGTCTAAATTCTTGCCCTCTTCCGTATCCAATAGAGGTCTTTGTTCTGCAATTTGCGAGAAGCGTAATTCCGTTTCGCAGCGTTTGCTGGGGAAGCCAACAAAGACGCGCTCTCTTTTTGCGCTTCGCTGTAAGGTGGTGCAAGAGGGAAAAGTGCCGTAATATTATTTACTCAAGTGAGCGGAGTTTGTGGCGGCCGCAGATTGGCGACGCCTTCCGCCAATGGGCCGCCTGGGCCGGGCTATCACAAGCCAATCATACGCTTTCAAATGCGAGCCCATTCAGTCGTGCGCTGATAACTCTTCGCTTATCACATTTATTTTCATTTATTCTTACCAACCGCTCTTCGCTTTGCTCTTTGCGTAATATACTGCTGTTTATTTGATTAAAAACACGCACTTTTTAAATTAAATAGTGTGTTAGGCGCATTTTTGAGGGAAGTTCAATCAGATGTTTAATCTTTATCCTATGATTTAATTATGTTCTCTACTTGTGTATCTTACATTATACCGTTAATTTAGCCTTTACTTTTAGCTAATTTAGGTGTAGTAAGCGTCGCAGTAAATGTCATATAAAGTTGTACCACGAATGACAGCAAACCTTACTTAAAGACCATGCTTCTGTCTTAAGTGTACCGTTACCTGGCCGATGCTTTATGTGTTCATCACCTGCGATATTTAAGATCAAACGCATTAATTATCTGTGTAGATTTGTTTGTGTGCATTTCGTGACCAATGACATCCTGGTCAAGGAGTTTCATTTACGGGTGGATTTATGGGTAAATCACAAAATCGTGTTTGTGATCCTCATCAAAATGATTTAATAACACACACACACACACGGAAGAATACATTTCATATTAATTATTAGGATTTCATGTATTTTCGTGACGTTCAGGCTACATTTGTAGACATTTTCGTTTATTATCAATTAAAACCGAAGCGTTAAGATTCAAGAGAGCGCAACAACTACAGCGTATCTTCAGGGTTTTATATTTTAAATATAAAATATAAATACGGCAACAGTATTTCTGTACAGCTTCCACCAAGGTTCTCAAATATGTATTTACTATTTATTGTTTACTAGTTACTTTGTGTGCACAGATTAGAATGTAATTAAATCTCTGTGGCTCTGTGTGCGCGTTACTACTTCGTGTTCTCATAGAATCGCGTCATTTACCGATTAAAAGTGATTACAATAATGCGTAACAAGTCAAACCAAAACCTCCTAATTAAACAATCGCATCCTTTAGTTTGATTTTCTTGTATTTATTATATTAGTTATATAGAAATTAGTACTATTTAATTGTAATTTTGTATCGATACATCAAACATGATAACATGTAAAATAATTTAAAAATGCAAAGTTGAATTTGCCGTGACGTGGGGGTGTAATGTTAGCATATTTATTAGTGGGAGTTCTGTGCCGAACAGGTTATTAAGACGGTATCCTGTGCCGAGCACCACGCCCTGGCGCGTGAAGGCGAACCGCGTGGCCATGCGGGGGGTTGGTCGCTAGTTGGCGCGTTTGTCGTTTGAAAGAAGTCAGCAGTTTAAAGCGCGGATTTCCTCCGTACGTTCGCGCACTTCAGCGTCGGAAAGAATTTGGGCCGAAACATTTCAAACAAAGAGCTAAACATACTTATTTTTAAAATTTCGTTTGTAGCATAAAGTAAATATGACCAAAATGATCAAAAACACACGTAAATGCAATATTTTTGATCATATGCAAAATAATACCGAATATATGCCTATATTTTAAATTAATTCGCTACAATAATTTATACATTAAATATATCGTTAATATTGCATAAATTCATGTCGTGAAATGGATGGAAAATTTAACTAAGTACATATGGCGAATACTTTTTTCTATTAATCTGAATTTAAATTAATGAGACTGCGCCAAAAAAAGTCACCGTCTGCCAATTAAGACATAAAAATCGATAAAAAAAAAATACATTTATACAGTAAATTTCGTTCTCGACTGCATGATAGAATCGTTTGTCGGTTTAGCTTTTAATCGAATATTTAAAATTAAGGTTACCCTCATTACAAATGTGGTGCTTTCCCTCAAAAAACGTTTTGAAAACGCCAGATAATCACAGACGAACATTTCGTTGTATACAGCTCAGTAAAACGTAAATCAGTAGTAGAAAATGACACTTTTCAAAAGGCAGCGAAGACTGTGTTTGCGGCTTCAGCCTCGCGCGGTCAAATTCTCATTTGAAACCAATAATTAGCAATTCTTAAGGAGCTCCCTGTAGTGTGAAATGAAAAATGTGTCTTGAACAGACACACCCGAGTCGGTCTGGGATAAAACCAGGGAAATACAAGCGACGTGCTTCTCTTTTAGATCAAACAGGAGTTAAATGAGTCAGCCGGGATAGCCGCTAAGGTTGCGAGATGAACCGTTTAGAACTTTAGATCATGGCAACAGACTGCATGTCTGACTCAGACAGATTTTCCACTTTCGTCTTCTTTATTTTGATTTTTTAATTCCCCTTGTTACTCATGGTATTATAGCGTTCATAAATATTTAAATTATATTTATATTTGAGTTACATTCCTGATATGCAAATATAAAAATACAAAATATTTAAGCGTTAAGTTCAGTGTTTTACAATACTGACATGTAACTCTTCCCTTTCCGTTTGTATAATAATTATATGTTTCTTTTAAACATATTGAATATGATTCAATGAAAAGCACAGTTAGAGGTAAAAAAGTTAAAGTTAAAAACGAATTCCTTTAAAAGTCGGAGATTAGCAAGATTTATTTGTTTTCTTTGTAAGTAAAATGCGCTTTATATCACGTGGGGTCATAGACTGAAAATAAAAGGAGCCCCGGGCCGGCTGCGCTCACCGCACGAGCCAGGGGAAGCGTACCGCGCCAGGGGTGCCTGGCCTCGCGCTTGTCTGGATCCCCTGCGGCGATGGGTGCCGATCCAGCGCGTGCTGAAGCAGTGTAGATGTGTTCTGTGTGTTTTTATTGCCCTGCAGGGTAGGTAGGCACTGCGGATTTATTTTTGACCAACCGAATCTGAGCGGTCTGTAGGTTTGTGGGATTGGCGGTGAAATAGGCAGATAACCCCTTTTCACGCGTGCCGAGGGCTAGTCATAAATTAGTCATTTAAATCAAAGTAATATAACTGGTGACGTTTTCTAAGCTGTTTATTCATTATGGAAAGGGATAAACAGTCCAGCGTAGTAGTAATAATAATTATAATCATTTTTGATTACCATCGTTCGTAAATAGTATGATAGGTTACATTAAATTCTACAAAAAATCGTGCCGTTATTTCGTCGACGCTCGCTCCATTTCCCTCAGATAACTGGGGGACGCCCACTAAATTTTGAATCACTCTTTTCGACATGATGACTCCCCAGAGCGGCCAAGCACGCCCCCTCCACCCCTCCAGATTTTATAAGGGAAACACCAACAAACATTTTCATCAGCAACTTCTTAGCTGGAAGCTATGTGTAGACACACAGATGACTAACGCAGAAGGATTTAAAAGACGGCGATACCTCGTAAACAGAACCCTAAGCGAAGAAAATGGGCGTGATGAGAGACAGTGTGCAATAATTAAGTAGGCCGACAGTTATTTGTAATCGCGCGGTCTGCCGCCAAAATAACATCAGCTAAGATTAGCAAAAACCTTAATGCTGAAGGATGCGGAGCTTTTCATTGGGCTGCCCGGTGTTGAGGGAAAGCGGACAACGGGAGCGCTATATGCTTTTACCCGTTATTCACTCTCATATATAGGCTTATTATACAGTGTGTGTGTGTGTGTGTGTGTGTGTGGAGAGAGAGAGAGATGCGTTATTGTTTTCTGTAATATCAGCAGTCTAATTCCGATAATTTGCAAACAACTTGCGACATGACAGGCATACCCGTATAAACCTGGTTTAAAATTATTCTGCTGGAAAGTGATTTTTAAATAGACTATGTATATGATCATTAAAGATGCCTTGTCTTTCGGAAAGTTTATCTGCTTTATCCAACTGTTCGAGACCCTTGTGGCTCCTCTAGTAATATCAGCTATGAATTTGATCTATTTGTAGGCCCAGAAAAGGTCCGCCGTGGCCACGACATCGCTGATATTTCAGCCCGTCATCCCGTCCTGCCTCCCTCCATTATTAATGTCAAACCGCAGGCGAAACGAAGCTGCACACCAGTCATATGAACCTGTCATACTTAGACTCCAGCATTTCAACAGCAGTTTATTCGGTTTCAGCCGCACGGATCCGTGTGCTGAACGATTTTTAATGATCCGCGCTGGGTTCCGATGAGATACCCCACTGATATTTAATACAGTATTTAGGCTATCGTGGACTTAGGCTACTATCCCTTTCTTTAAAATCCGATGAACAGAGCAGCGTGCGCCTTATTTGAACATACTCAGCTTCTGCCCTTTTATTTGCTCTGATGTTTTACGGTCATTTACCGGGAGTATACAGTGGTCTCTATGCTCACGTCGCTTGTCATCTGGACTCTTCAGATGCCGTTATCTTTTCGGCTTTTCGCTCTAAAAGGGAACGCGGTACTATTAGCAGTGTTGTGAATGTTATGTGGCTCTTAGATTGTGGTTATGCACGCTAACCATCTTCTGTCTCTAGAAAGTCCAAATATACAGCTTTTCCTCTGAGGCTTTGACGCCCACTAAATCATTAGAAGAAACTTCTTAAACACCCAGGGTTCGCTTATTTTGATAAGGTCACGGACTTCTCACATTTAGAAATTATTTTAAATAATTACATAATTTTACCCGCTCCGGTTAAAACCTGTGGAAGCCAATAACGCGTGAAGAAATAAGACTGCGGCCAAGGGGGTTGGGGTTCGTTGGGAAATAGGTAGGCGGCTTTCGCCTCATCTACTTACTATTTCTTCACCGCTTAACTAAGTGATAGTCCGGCGGTACACGTAACACCGACTGTAGCTGAGCTGTTATCTTCGTCCTTCCGTCCGGCCAGGAGGACCTGAGCCGGGACCGGTGCCCGGCATATTTTTTTATTAATGCTTTGCCGTCCTGAGAGACCGGTATTCACTTATGACGAGTGATTTTCTTCATTCGCCCCCAGTTGTTCACAATTTGGCGTGTGCAGATATCATATGACTGCATCTTATTTTGTTACGATGGCTTTGTTTCTTAGCGAAACATAGGCCTACTATCTTTATGGAAATATGAATCAGATTGATCATATAGGCCTACACCAACGAGCCATTTCCAGTTTGTACAAACAGGCCTATTCCGGTGACGTATTAATTTAAAACCGGTACAAGGGAAATTAGAAATAGTTTGAAGCTAACAGATGACATAAGATGAAGATGCCTATTATTAGCGCTGCGCCTGTGCTAATCGGAGGGCCGGAGCGGCGCGTTTCTTCCAAGAGCAGTTGGTAGGCTATTCCCAAATTAAGGTGCTCAGTAGTTAAAAACAAACAAAAAAACAACAACAGATGTTTATTTATTTTTAATATTCTCACTTTTCAGAATAAGACGTGAAATTAGATATTTTTATAGGTGACCAAACAAGGAATACCTTTACCAAAAAATAAACTTGCTGAAGATCAATATAGAGTACAATGAACAGTTATTACAAATATGCCTCCATTTATACATTTAACCGAATTTAATGGCAGTAAAATGATATAACGGACTAAATAAAAACCTTGACATTTAATTAAGAATTCAAGAATTAACGTGGCTTTCAGAGATGTTGCTTTTTCGCGGTTCTGTCTAAAATGAGACGGCTAAAACATTTAGTGCAAAAATGGCAATTTTACACATGGCATGTTTTCTTTTTGAAATTTCAAAGGCGCTTCCTCTGCTGTCATGTGGAGCAGTGTGACACTGTCACTGGCATGTCACCGCAGATGCGACGCTGGCGTGCGGCCGTGTCTGTAATTTCCTGCTTTTTAACGGACATGTCTCGTCTCAGAGGTGACTCAGTGAGGGTGTCTCTTATCTGCAAGAGGCAGAATGGGCCCCTTTGTGCTCCACTCCGTTTTTGTTTAGTGTTTAAATATCGTTATTTAGATTTTGTAATTTATACATATATATTACATAAAATGATGAACGAGACCTTGACATGCTCCAGACCAGAAACTAATTATCGTGTTAAAGACGTGACCGGCTAAAATACTGCAGTGACTGTGAGCAGACCGGGAGCTTTCACGACATACTACGTTTATGCGTTTACCTCCCCGACGTTTTAATGCCGTTGCATCGTAATGCACCTTCGCGTGTGGGAATGGCTTTCCTGTCTGTGCGCCAAGTCGCTTCACGGATTAGATAATCTATTTATGATTGGGTAAAAGCGGGCTAGCCAGTCTAAACTGCAGACTGCGGCAGGGACCTGCGCGCTGTCTCCGTACCTCCCCCGTCCAGTGACTGCCACGCCACCACCAAAGACCATAAGAAATATTCTAGCTGTATGTGGGATGTTTTTTTTGGTCATACTGAGCATGTCCGTTTGTCACACACTATGTACTCTTCATTATTTCCGTGCCATTCCCCCGTCAACAGTCACGATTCTATTCAGGGTAAATTTCACATTTTTTTTTCACAGTCACTGATCTGAAGCCACAGTGCTTTGGACAAACGTGTCCTCACGTCAAGTACAAGGAAATGTGTGAATATGGTGCCTCAGAGGCCAGAGCATGATGTATCCACACTTAAACTCTAGAGGGGGCTACTGAGTCTCTGCTGGCTGACTATGCTGCTGATGGCTACCCTGTTAATGGTTGCTGAAGTCACTGGAGCTGCACTGGCCTGTAAGGGGGGTGCAGGTGCCGGCAGACAGAGACCCTTTGCAGGAGCCGTGGGAGGTGAACTCCCCATAGGAGGTGAACTCCCCGTGGGAATCTGACACTGAGCCTAGCCTAAAGCAGTGGTTTGACAGCGTTTGCACAGTGGAGATGAAACAGGCATCCTGAGCAGGCCCATGTCCTCACCAGGAACGCAGTGATGCAGAGCCCTAACCTTAAGGCACAGCGCCCCTTAGAGGAGGGACCCCCTTCACATCAAGCTGCTTCTCGCTTCGCTCACGCTAAGAGTTGATCTTTACTCAGGCATCCTGCTATTGCTGCTGCATGTGCATCCTAAGCAGGAGGGAGGCTGAGGGCCGGAGAGGCCCTTTGTCACTGTGTCACCTGCATGGATGGATGGACAATGAGCAACTGGCACGGTGCTGCCAGCTCACTAGGCACCATGTGAGCCGGAGGCGGCGCCGAGTAGCCCCGTGATCTCTGACCTTTGCCCGGCAGCAGGCTGAGCCATCGGTGCAGCTGGCCAATCAACACTGGTGTGGTGCTGGCGAGCTGTTGGTGACTTGTCACCACAGGATTTGTGGCTCCGGATCCAGTCAGGCGAGCCCAAGGAGGAATCGCTGTTACTCTCTCCCCCGTCTGCATCTGACTGTCTCTGTCTGTCTCTGGTCATGGCTTCTGATGCCATGAACGCAATCTGTAATCTATAGTAATTGCATGTTGCAGAAAAACATTTTTCCGCTGCGATAATCGCTACAAGATGTTGCTCAGCGTTGCCAATGACAGTTACCTCCTCCCACCCGGCCGGCCAAACGCATTGACTCATTCTGTTCATCGCACACAGAGCCGTTTATTGCCGCCGGCGATGGTGGCTTGACGGGGAGGCGGGGCTTCTTCCAGGGATGGACCGAGAGGGCTTGACCACTGAAGTCAAAATGTCTGGTTTTTGGCCTGATGGAGCTGAGTGTGAGGAACATGCCATCCTCAGTGTCTGGTGAGCCTTGTGTTTCACTCCTGGCTGTATCAGGAAAAACATCCAGCTTCCAGAGCCCCTCAGCAGGACCAGGAGTAACCCTTCCTCAAAAGCGGAGCCCATTCTGGGCTCCCCGGGAATGCTGTGTTTCCCAAATCCTGCAGCAAACTACTTTCAGATACTTTTGAAGTCATTTTCCAACAGTGATACTTAAAAATGATTCATGAATACATATGAGTACCATCATTTATAAAACAGTGATATCCAGTCCATGGCTGAAATTAATACTTTGTAAGACATGAAATCGTAAATCCCAGACTGATCTCCTCTCCCTGAAACATCTTGCAGTGAATTTCTAAGCAGCGACCAGCTACTGACCATACAGTCCATCGCTCAGGGTCACGTCAGAAGATCAGCACGAACCTGGAGCCAAAGCGAATCGCCAGGCTGCGGGCTGACTGTGTCCGGGAATATCGGAGACTCGCCCCCACAGAAACACAGGCTGGTCATGGTGTTCCACCTCCACCTGAAAGCGTGGCTGAGTGACGATCAGGGAGGGGACCTCAGCTTCCTGGCTACATGTCAGCGGTAAACCTAGGGACACACTAGTGTGTGCGTGCATGTGTGTGTGTGTGTGTGTGTGCGTGCGTGTGTGCGTGACCGGCACCTCGCTCACTGTTTGAGGGGATATGGACCCTCAGCTGATTGGCTACCAGAAGCTGTGAGTCACATGAAAAATTGCATGAATGCTCCCCCCCCCCCTCTGCAAATGCTCTGATCACCCAGAGAGACCCCCCCGCCCCCCATCTTCTGAACCTTAACTTTTCAGAGATACTTTTACGCTTTGGCCAGGGCTCATCAATCTGGCCCGTCAGTGTTAAGTGTGCACAGAGATGGAACACAGGCCCCTTTGAAGGAGGATATCGATTTCAGGCAGGAGTGGAAGCTGGTCACCGCGCTGCTTCCGAAGAACGTGCCGGACTGCGAAAAGCCGAGCAACACCAAAGCTGCGCTGGCAGAGGGCGGCTAATAGAACCGATATAGAAACAGGGGCAAAGTGGTATGCTGCAGCACTGCAACCAGGAGATGGACGGATGGAGCATCCCAAATCAACCC
>JAOYFF010000010.1:376002-387944 GCA_025773925.1 Cryptomyrus ogoouensis | reverse complement strand
GCATCCCCACAGCTATGATGCAAGGTGGTGGGAGGGGCATCCCCACAGCTATGATGCAAGGTGGTGGGAGGGGCATCTCTACAGCAATGGCAAGAAGTGGGGCGTACGGGCGTTTCCAAGGCAACGGCGGGAAGTGAGGGGACAGGCATCTCTATGGCAACAGCGGAAGTTGGGAGGCACGGGCATCTGCATGGTTTCTCCTGGCTTCTTGTTGGCCTCTAGGGAACTCAGATTCTGAAAAGGAGGAAGCGGGTGTGTGAATTTCCAGCTGCTGATGTAGGTTTGATGTGAAGCGTCACGCAGCGGTGAGGGGGCCACTTTCACTTTTGGTACGTGGCGGCGGCTCATCCTCATGTGGGTTCTTTGGTCATGTGACCTGGCCGTCGTTGATCCGGTACGATCCGAGCTGGCTGTCCTGCCGGTGGCGCGACAAGCTCCTCTGGGCACTGGCTACTGTCTCCTATAAAGACAAGGAGTCAGGAAATCAGCAGTCAGGCCAGAGTTTCGCTGGTCACAGCAGTGACAGTGAAACTGTCCCCAAGAAATGATCCCCAGATTTTTCTACACATGGAGGAAATAAGTGCATGTAAGTGCGTGGTGTGTGTCACACGCATGCCTCCGTGAGACGGTCAGCGTTGTTTACAACATGAACCCGCGGAAGAGGCCACCAGTCGTCACGCTGAGCGGCTCATTCCACAGTTCGTGGTTGTTAATGAACATCACCCACAACGTGTGTTTCCACAAAAGGACAAAGTCGGACGCCGTGGAGCGGTCCGTGTTACTGACAGATACGGGCGAGCCCAGCTAGCTCAGCCCTTAAATATTTGGGGCTATTTTTGTGTGTAATAGGAACTCGATGAAATGTTTGTTCTCCCATTGTTACTGTGTAAGACGCACAGTCAGAAATAAGACAGCATCCAGATTTCTATCAGTTACGTTGGTTAGGGATGTAGCTTCATACCATGTGAATATTTACAAGATGTGTGTGAGTGTATTTATCTGTGTCATTGTGTGTGCCTGTGTGCCTCAAGTAATGAAAGACAGTTGTGAGATTTCTATATTTGTATTCTACTCCTTTAGCAGACTCTTTTGTGCAATTAAAATCCCTGATCAGACTGGCTTTTTCGACCTGTGTTTCTCAGATTTTGCTTGACGGGTCTCTCTCACTTCATCTCTACTCGTAATGTCTGCAGAGCAACAAGTGAACAAGTTACACGTATTTAGTATATGCTTTTATCCAAATTGACATACAGTTGAGAAGCCAGAGTCAGACAGTGCCTGGAGTAACTGGGGTTAATGGCCTTGCTCAGGGATGCAATGGTGACATCACTGTGGAATTTGAACCCATGACCTTCCAGTCACAGGTACAGCATCCTAACCACCCCAACAGGCACAAGTCATGTCTGTGCTGTTTGTCGCCAGGTAGCAGTCATCTGTCATTCTGTGTCTGATATTCTGTCTGTGCTTCTGCGTCTGTTTCAGGATCTGTTACTGTTATTCTGCATCATTTTTGCATACTTGGTGTTTGTTACTCGGCATCTGTTACTTTGCATCAGTTACTCTGTATCTGTTATTCTTGATGTTTTGCTCTGATGTTTTTTTTCTGCATATGTTATTCTGCAGTATGCATGTGTGATTAAATGGTGTGTGATTGTGCCCTGTGATGGGTTGGCGCCCTGTCCTGCGTTGTTCCCTGCCTTGCACCTGTAGCCTCCAGGATAGGTTCTGGATCCCCTGACCCTGATTAGGACAAGCAGTTACAGAAAATGGATGGTTAGATTGAAGGATGGATAGATGTTACTCTGCATCTGTTACTCTGTGTTTATGATTCTGCGTGTTACTCTGCGTCTGTTATTCTGTATCTATTACTCTGCATCTTTTACTCTGTGATTATTATTCTGAATGCTACTCTGTGTCTGTTACTCTGCACCTATTACTCTGCATCTGTTACTCTGTGTTAACTTGCTAAGACACTTTGAAGGACTGTGGTTCTGAGGTGCTGAAATAACCGCCCCCTTTCCTTGGGTGTCCCTGTCTGACGCAGCACTGTATCTGATCTCACACCACCGTGCAGGTCCTTCTTTCTGTCTCTCTATTCTATATCTTGCTGTTTCTCACTAGTTTTCAGGTAAATTTACTTATTTTTGTACAACCCCCCCCCCCCACTCCAGCCTTCCTTTCTTTTGTGAAATGCCGACGCACCCCTCTATGAGCTCCCCGCTTCGTCTGCCGCTTCGTCTTATTAGCCCTGACCACAGACTGGTCATTTATGTAACAAAAAAAGCTTGTGTTTATTTCAGTTTGTGGTCACGTTTATTCCGTGGGACACCAAAATGGAGACTTCTGACATTTAGTGAGGCAAGGATGGCCGACCGCTTTCCCAGGCATGACGAGGCAAGACAAAGAACGAGGGGTGATATGTGATGGGCGGCAATCCGCTGAGTCGAGCTGCAGGGCGCTCCACATGTGCAAAGGCAGAAGTGAGAAATGGGCCGGAACGCAGCCGTCGCTTTCCGGTGTGTGAACAGCCCCCCGGCCCAGGCTCATTCGCACGCAAGGGCCGCTCCGGCTGCCATGGTGACCGTGGCAGTGAAGCGGAAGTGAGCAGGCGGCTGAGGAAGTCACTGGTTTTTTGATGGCCATTGCTGTGGTTTCCCAGTCCTCTTAGGAGGGCGGGTCCCTCCCAGAGTCCCAGCTCACTGGGGTGCCGTGGGTCGCTGTGGTGAGCGCGGGCCGCAGGCATCCCTACACTGGGCATCTGAAATGGCTTGCAGATATTTGTAAGAACCTATTACAGTCATCCAAGCCATGCAGATACAGGTCTACAATCATGGGGAAGGATTGTTATCTTACTTGGGTGCCAAACCACGTTAAGCTTCACCCTTTTACCCAGCTAACCTCCACCCAAGCATCAGGTCACTTGATTGAAGGATACACCAGCACAGTTCAGCTCGTTAACTGCTACGCCATCTGCTGGCTAATACCATGCAGGACACGGGGGGTGTGTGCCAAAAAATGACTTGTCTATGAGTTGCTGTCTGGGGGAGGTTCTTTTGCTGAGGTCATGGGAGAGACAGTGGCTAGAGACGCCGGCTGACCACATGATTTGATGTGATCGTCTGTTGTCATGGAGATAACTGCGTCTGGTCTCATCTGCTGACGAGGGACCATAAACTTCCTTGTTCTTTCTCATTTTTGTAGCAGTGTTAAGGTTTGGGTGCTTTACTGACTATCAAAGATTGTTTGCAGCAGAGTGTTAAGTGCAGTGTGGGTGTGGGTAACTCCAACTGAGTGTTAAGAGCAGAGTGGGCGTGGTTATCTTCAGGTGATGTTAAGTATAGGGTGGGCGTGGTTATCTTCAGGTGGTGTTAAGTACAGGGTGGGCGTGGTTATCTTCAGGTGGTGTTAAGTATAGGGTGGGCGTGGTTATCTTCAGGTGGTGTTAAGTATAGGGTGGGTGTGGTTATCTTCAGGTGGTGTTAAGTATAGGGTGGGCGTGGATATCTTCAGGTGGTGTTAAGTACAGGGTGGGCGTGGTTATCTTCAGGTGGTGTTAAGTACAGGGTGGGCGTGGTTAGCTCCAGGTGATGTTAAGTATAGGGTGGGCATGGTTATCTTCAGGTGATGTTAAGTATAGGGTGGGCGTGGTTATCTTCAGGTGATGTTAAGTACAGGGTGGGCGTGGTTATCTTCAGGTGGTGTTAAGTACAGGGTGGGCGTGGTTAGCTCCAGGCCCCAGGAGCTGACTGCCCCACAGTAAATACCCCAAACCCAGAGGAACAGGGCCAGGTTTCAGGAGTCAAAAGCAGCATGCAGGCCTGCGGTGGGCAAGGACTGTAAACACAGTATCTGAGTGGCTGCCAGCCCAGCTCGGGGGTGGCTGGGGGAGGGAAAGAGAGAAGATAAAGGGTTTATGAAGTCAGCTTTCTGGGTTTGTGTTCTAGGAGAACAAATCCCAAAGCTGACCACAGCTGTGGGCCTCACTGTCGGCCTAGACACACCCCAGAGAGCACGAGCCTTGGGGAACTGTGCTCTGTGAGCCTCCTCCATCTGCCCTGCCTCAGCCTTTTTCTCTGTGGGGAACCTCGCTTTGTGAGCCTCCTCTGTCTGCCCCCTCCCTGCCTCAGCCTTTTTCTCTGTGGGGAACCTCGCTTTGTGAGCCTCCTCTCTCTGCCCCCTCCCTGCCTCAGCCTCTTTCTCTGTGGGGAACCCCGCTTTGTGAGCCTCCTCTGTCTGCTCCTCCCTGCCTCAGCCTCTTTCTCTGTGGGGAACCCCGCTTTGTGAGCCTCTTCTGTCTGCTCCTCCCTGCCTCAGCCTCTTTCTCCGTGGGGAACCTCGCTTTGTGAGCCTCTTCTGTCTGCTCCTCCCTGCCTCAGCCTCTTTCTCTGTGGGGAACCCCACTTTGTGAGCCTCTTCTGTCTGCCCCCTCCCTGCCTCAGCCTCTTTCTCTGTGGGGAACCCCGCTTTGTGAGCCTCTTCTGTCTGCCCCCTCCCTGCCTCAGCCTCTTTCTCTGTGGGGAACCTCGCTTTGTGAGCCTCTTCTGGAGCGAAGTGAGAATGGTGGTGGTTTCGGCACACTAAACAGCAGTTAAATGGCACCGCCACCAAGATGAGAATGACTCATCGCTTTTGTGGTGGGTCAGGTGACTTAGGCTGAGGCGACCTGGACTTTTTCAAGTTTTCCCAGCGATATCAACAAAGCAAACGCCCCCCTCACTGGGGTTTCTTCTGAAATCTACATTCCTTAGCTTTTTCAGATCAAATTTACAATGTAAAATGACTTTACTGATTATCAGTAAAGTGCAGAGGAAATACGGACAGCGTCTGTCCCGGCGAGAGTGAGCGGCGGTCAGCGAGCCCTGGTCCTGCACATCTCAAGGCCCTGAAGCAGCTGTGGGTTTGGTTAAGACACAAACAGGATGGGCTTTTAGGGTTTCTGAGGAGGAAAACCACAACTCCTCACCGATGAATATTTTACGTTCCTCCAACATTACGGTTGTGTTTGCCGACCACAGTGCCGTGTTAAGTGTTCCTGACCGAGGACAAGGGGGGCACTTAACAAACGGTAATGCCTGTCATCGATCAGGGTGTGGCTTAACCAGACATGGGACCACTGCACCCCCCACCCAGTACCGGCTCCTGACCCAATCAAAAACCACGGACTGCAATACTGGCCACCGGCTCTGAATTAGTGCCCCCTCTGACCGCGCTTCCTGTCAGAGAGGGAGGAGGTGTGTGTGTGTGTGTGTGTGGGGGGGCAGGGGGTGTTATGACAGCGTCGCGCCAGAGGGAGGCAACGTTCTCACAGCACCAGATCAGGGCCAACTCTCTCACAGTCTGGCTACAGATCAGGTTGTCTGCATTTTGCCATTAGCATTGCCCCCCACTGCAGGCCTGCCTGCGACGAGCCGCAGTTTTGCCCTCTGTGGTGTGACATGCCTGTCCCCATCGCCCAGGGAGACGTCATCTATACGAGACACCATGGCACCCCACCGGGCCTCTCCACAGGAGGCACGTGCCCACGGGCAAGCTGACACGCACAGGAAGCCCCCCGGTGAATCCTTCATGGGACGACAGCCTCTGCTGTGAGCTCCCAAATCCCACTCTGATTGGATTAAGTGCTCGGTGGGGGGGGGCTGAGCTAAACTAATCGCTCTGAGGCATGTTCAGGGGAGGCGCGTTGGGATGGCATTAGGTGATATCACAGTGGGACAGTGTTCAGGCAGGAAGGAGGCGTCGCTGCAAAGCAGAGGCTTATTGCAAGAACAAGCTCGAGTACTTTGAAAAGTTTTTTAAACATTGAACTAACAAACTGGGAAAGACAGGGAAACAGTAAACATGTCTGTCAGTGAAGTAAAGCAAATGGGTCAAGAAGCAAGGAGAGGAAGGAGATCCAAAGGAGGACGGCACCTCAGAGAGGTACAGGATATGTGCGCTGTGTGTGCGTGCACGTGCACGTGCGTGTGCGTGTGTGTAGAGGCCGGGTGGCTCTCCTGTGTGGTCCACAAGCTCTTTCTGTTTAACTTGCATTAAAGTGTTACAAGTGCATTAGTGATCTGGGTCACATTCTGCTTGGCTAACCCCTGACCCCCCCCAATCAATCAGGCTGCCACCCGCTGGGGTGAGCTCATGGTGTGCCTTTTTACTGCGGGCGGGGGGGCAGGCCTGGGGGCTAATGATCCCCTCATTGATCTTTAATGATTTCCTCCTCCTGCATGAGCCATAGCAACAGCATTAGCGTAGTGTATGTGTGTGGGGGGGCCTGGGGGGTGGATCTTGTTGTTGAATTATTCACCATTTTAAATCTGTGATCACACAGTGCCCCCCCTGCTTCCTCACCTTCCTGCTCTGCGAGTTTTCAGTTGAGGGCTCTCCACACTCCTCAGGTGACCAGGAACTGCTCCTCCTATGTTGAGGCTTCGTGGTCAGGGTGAAAGGTCATGGGTCACGCGTGGTCACAGCAGTGCACTCTACCTGCACTTTGTTAGTCTGCTTTTACATATATAATTAACTTTTTGCAGCACTTGTATGTTTAGCCAGTTTCAGTGATTTGGTGACCACGTGGAGACCACCGCAGAGTGACCTAATTGTTCATGGCTTTGCCTGACTGGAAATCAAGTGGATTTTGCCTGTTCTCCAAGGCCCTTGTGTGTTACCTGTGAAGGTCAGCTGTTGCAGAACCTCAGGCTCTCTGGGACTCTCTGGAACATTCTCCAGATCGCTGTGGTCCTCTTTGGATAAGCGGTTATTGAAAGTGGATAGAGCTAAACAACTAATGGCAGTCGTCCACCCACTGCTTCACTCAGGACGGGGCTGCTGACACCCTGCAGAGGACCACGTGGATGGAACCCTCCTGGTTGTGACCACACTGGAGGTCCCAGCTCTTCCCTGGTCTTCTTGAGGCCTCTGGACCTACTGCACAAAGCTAGGTGATGTGGGTTTGGTTTGAAGCAGGCATGACACGGTGGAGCCGAGTCTCTGGTACCAATCCAGCAGAACCCACACAGGAGGAGCTGCTCCTGTTTGAAGCAGGCATGACACGGTGGAGCCGAGTCTCTGGTACCAATCCAGCAGAACCCACACAGGAGGAGCTGCTCCTGTTACAGCAGACTGTGGGTTCTGGCCCACTGGTGACACCAGTGCCTCCAGTGCAGTTGCTAGGGGAGACAGGGACAGAAGTGAGGTTTTTAATGATGCCCTTGTGTTTATAGGGTGGCTGAGCCGCTTTGTGGGGTCAGAGTTGGGATCTCTGTTGCAAAACCAGCATCCCAAGATGGTGGAACCCACTGGGCTGCTGCCTGCCATTGGCCATGTCTTACACCTCCAGCTACTGTCACTTCCAGACTGATGCACCTCTACTTGCTCTAACTTCTAGACTGATTGACCCCTACCTGTTCTGACTGCCAGACAGAAGAACCTTCACCTACTCTAAATGCCAAAAGAACCTCTACCTACTGTGATTTCCAGACTCAAGAAACTAACCTTATCACAATGTTAGACTGAAAAACTCCCACCCACCTTTACTTCCATGCTGAAGAACTTTAACTTCTAAAATAAAGAACCTCTCTAAATCTTCTAAAGACAAGTAAGGCCCAAAGTAAGGTCTTGGTCCTACACGAGACGAGATGAGCGACCTGCAGGAGTGTATGACTGAGTCCTACCCACTGATTGGACATTGGTCAGTGATCACTGACAAGAGGGTCCCTGAACAGTGATGGTCCATCGCATCACAGAGCAGACGCCATCCATCACCCCCAGGCAGACAGCTGCAGTTTCCACAGTAAACCCAGGGGTCAAATAGGAAAACTACACTGATAAACAGTATTTATTATTTATGGAGATCACAGCACAGACTCTGTCCTGTGCGCGGCCCTCCCCTCGGTCCACCTGGGGCCCCTGTGGGGGCCACACACTGCTTAGGATGAAAAGATGACAAAATCAATTCTTCCATAACGAGGGCCTCTGCGTCCCTGTCGAGGTGCTCGGGCTGTCTGCCCCATCAGGTGTAGGAGAACCACGGGCCTGCTGCTGCTGCCGCTGCCTTGGCGGCCGTCGCAGGACATGCATTATTCATGGGGCTTGCATTACTCATCCCCCGCAGCCGGAGGATCGGCGCGACGCAGCTCGGCGGCCTCTGGCCCTGGCCATTAAGCGGCCCGCGGGCCCATGCACACCCGTCTGTGCTCGTACATTAACATGGCCATTACAGAGCCCGGGTCAGGCGGTCACATGTGCCAGAGCACACACTGTACGAACAGCTGGGGACGCCCTGGGGACGCCCTGGGGACGCCCTGGGGAATCCCTGGGGAATCCCCGCGCTGCTCCTAACAAACGGCTGCTTTTAATGCTCTCATTTAAGCAGCGGGGGATGATAGACAGCCCCCCCGACATCCTCGTCAGTAAGTGGCTCTCACTAACTGGCTCTAATAATATTAATCATGTCCAATCAGACGGCAAGGCGAGTGGGGGGGTGGGGGGTGGTTATGTGGTACAGCCAGGGACGTTCCAGCAAATAGTACCCAAATCAGGTGAGAAGGAATTCTGCAATTTGATTGGTCGCCTGCTGTTAGGTTACACACACCAGGCACACAGCACATGAGCACATATGTATGTTTATTTTTAGCCAGTTGTCCTGGGTTTGAGGCTCAAAGCGGAACAGACTGCAGGCGCTGGGTCTGTTCCGGTCTGTTCCAGGAGCAGGAAAGCTGCCCCTCCCCCCCAACGGACAGAGATATCTTACTTAGGTTTGATCTTACATGGGGGGGATCCATCACAGGCAGCTGCATCTGTGTGCATGTCCCTGCCCCCCGCATTCCCTGACTCTCCTTCAGAAGACCACAGCTCGAACCCTAGCCCCCCCCCCACCCAAGGCAGTAAGACGTTCCTCTGTTTCCTTTCTGGTTTTTCCTGGATCTGATTGCCGAGGTTCCACAGATCTTCCCACTTCCGGATTGGTCAGTCGAGCTGGAGGCCTCACGGCAGTGGCTGTGGAGAGCGGGGGTGCCGGCCACTGTGTTGGCTGGGCTACCTGAAGCAGGGCCACCCAGGGAGGTGGTGGAAAGCCCCCCCCCCGCCAGCTGTGGCCAAGCCCAAAACCAAACCTGCCCCGGCTACCAGTGCAGCCTCAGCTGACCGGAGTGTTTTGTTGGTGGCTGGGGTTATGGCTCGGGGGTGGGGGGGGGGCGGAGGGTGCCACAGGCCTGCAGGAATGAGCAGTTTTTAGGGCGTCCCCCACCCCCCGGCCTGTTGTACCACGTCCCTCCCCAGCGATCGACAGTTTAAACAGCTTACAGGAGTAACTCTCTGTTTATCTGCTTGCTGGCCGGCTCACTTCATCTCCAGCACTTACAGCTTATAAAGGCGCTCAGAAATCGCATTAAGAGCCGCTTCCCTCAGCAGCTCAGCCATTTTCAGGGGCAGAATGTCTGTTAGGGGGGGTGGGGTGCTCCCTGCGGCCTGCCGCGCTGTCGCTGTGCAGAGCTGGCGGGCATCGTGGGATCCCTCTGTGTCTGCTGCCACAGCCCCCCCCCAGGCTGGGCTTCTGCCCATAGCCCTTCACCTGCTTGACCCCACACCTCCCTCCTCACCTGTCTTTTGTCTGTCTTCTTCTCCATCTCTCCTTTTATCCCTCCATCTCCCTCAGTCCCCCAGGACAGAGTGCACCTCTCTGCACTCTGTCCCGGGGTATAATCCGATTGCCCCCCTGTCACAGAAAGGCCGTTTTCTGTCATGGCCAATCAGAGCAGGTTGAGGTGCTGGGGGGGGGGGGGGGGCTGCTGCCTCTGGGCTCGTTCATTTATTCTGGAAAAACAGCTGGAGCAAAACACCATTGAAAGTGTACTTCCTCACTCTTTGTCCAGGTGGGGGCGCTGTGGCTGAGGGCAGCATGAGGACTCTCCCTTGCACCCGTGCAGGCTTGGCTCTGGCTCTGGATCCCATTTGCATGTGTGACTTGTTGTGTGCTGCTGGTGGGTGGGACTCCGCAAACCCCTTTCATTTTCAGGGCAGCCATGGCGAACAGAAACAGCACTTAATGAACGAGTGCAAAAGGATGTTTGCTAAATAACGAAGCTTTTAACTTCTGCGAATGTAAACACTGCAGCGGCGTCCCAAACAGGAAGCATTAATTACTCTGTTTTTCCACATTAATGATTGACTGATTGTTTTTAATGAGTTTGCTCATTCTGAAAATACTGCCTGCATGGCACACACTCGCCTGCCTCTCTGCCGCCCAGCCTGGAGGCCGCACACTCGCCTGCCTCTCCGCCGCCCAGCCTGGAGGCCACACACTCGCCAGCCTCTCTGTTGCCCCATCTGGAGGCCACACACTCGCCAGCCTCTCTGTTGCCCCGTCTGGAGGCCACACACTCGCCAGCCTCTCTGTTGCCCCGTCTGGAGGTCACACACTCGCCAGCCTCTCTGTTGCCCCACCGGAGCCGCTGCTGTGACACCAAACCTCAGCCACACCCCACCATGCTGCCTCCTGCTGCTAGTATTTCTTTTGAATCCAGTTCATTGTTTCTGGCCAGAATCACACACTCGGTGTGTTGAACGTGAAGTTGGAGTCCTTCTGTGGCCCAGGGTGATCGATCTAACAGCCAGAACATCGTGACTAACCTGTCACTGCCTGTGAAGCTTCTGGACCCTTCCGCCCTCTTTAGCTTTCACACACTCCCTGAGTTTCTGTTGTTATTGGCCCCTCGTCAGAATCTATAATTCATATTCTTGGAAAATGATGAAGAACAAAGAGCGACCGGCATTTCTTTAGCAGTGTGTGTCCCACCTCCCACCCTCCCCCCTGGAACATCAGGGGGATGTTCATCATCTGCTGGGCCATTCCCCAATCGCTCTGTGGCCTCAGCATGGCCGCTCTGCTGTCACTTGGCCCATCCGCTGACCCAACATCTGATCACTCTGGCCAGCACGCCCCTTCCTAGCCCTGCCCCCACACCCACAATGCATGCCTGCTCTAATCGAGGTGTGGCGCCCGGTCGATGTGCACGCCAAAGAGGCAGCATTAGCCACACGGATTAGCGGTTTGTCCTGGCCTGTCCCAGGGGATGTGCTGAGGTAATGGTCCCTGCCCCGTCTGCCTCAGGCTTCCGCCTCACCCGCGGGCAGGACCGGCGACGGGGCAGCGGCCAGGTTAAACACAGGCTTGCACCCCAAACAGGAGAGCGCCCTCCGCAGGGCGGGGCTGTTTATGTGCCGCGGCTCTGTTAGTGTCTCATGCAGTTGGAGCAGAAATCCTGTGTCCTGCCTCTCCTGGTTTATTTTCACGCCCCTGAATGCACTGACTGCTTGCCGCAGGCTCTGCACCCGTGCAGCTAGCTTGTGCAGACTCATGCGATCAGGCAGGTGGCGTGCAAGGATACAGAGCAGGCATTTCTGCACTGTCAGGTTCCTGCACCATTAAGGCAGGTCCGAGTAAAAAGCCACAATGCTCCCTGCTCACTGTAACAGCATCATGTCAAACAGCAATTAATATCGTAATACCTCCAAGAGAGCCTCCACGCTGGCGGGGCCCAATGGGGCCCAATGGGGCCGCGGTCCGCCAGAGCCTGGCCGCGGTTTCCCTCCTTTGATTTTCTAGTGCCCTGGCGGTCAGCTGTGGTTTGGGGGCTGAAGGGCCAGCAATGTGGGCTGGTGGAGATCAGGGTGGCTGCATTAGAGAGAGGAAAGCCAGAGAGAGAGAGGGGGAGAGAGATGGGAAGAGAGAGAAGGGTGAGAGAGCACTCACTGCGTATACCTGCCTGCGCTCTGATGGACAGCGTGTCCCCATCTGAGCGCCAGTGAATAGCACTCACTGCATATACCTGCCTGCGCTCTGATGGACAGCGTGTCCCCATCTGAGCGCCAGTGAATAGCACTCACTGCGTATACCTGCCTGCGCTCTGATGGACAGCGTGTCCCCATCTGAGCGCCAGTGAATAGCACTCACT
>JAOYFF010000010.1:313587-323747 GCA_025773925.1 Cryptomyrus ogoouensis | reverse complement strand
CCGCCCAGGTCCCCTCTCTCCCCCGCCCCCGTTCTCCCTCTCTCCCCCCTCTCCCTGCCTGTCTCTCTCTTTCTCATTCTGCAGTTTTTCACTGGCTGGTGGATCATTATCGACGCAGCAGTGATGTACCCCAGCAATACCATATTCAACCACACTTATCACGTCTGTGGA
Organism: Cryptomyrus ogoouensis; assembly: GCA_025773925.1. Classification (NCBI taxonomy): domain Eukaryota; kingdom Metazoa; phylum Chordata; class Actinopteri; order Osteoglossiformes; family Mormyridae; genus Cryptomyrus; species Cryptomyrus ogoouensis. Next base: position 323,576 of record JAOYFF010000010.1, on the reverse strand, counting down.
GTAATTGCTACTGTGGCTTTCCTCATGTGAGCACCGCTCTGGTCGGGCAGGGTGGGGGCGCTGTTCTAGAGTGCGAGGAGCATTACCTCTCTTCTCTGTTGACAGGATCAATGCGGTATCCAATGGCCAGGTGCGAGGAGATAGCTACAGTGAAGGCTGCATGGGGCAGACAGGTGCGATTCTGGCTGTGACTGAGATCCCTGCCTTCCCTGTGAGCTGTGTGACGATTCAGCCCCTATTTGTCACCGTCTCTCACAGGTGCCCGTATTTGGCTCTTCATCGGCTTCATGTTGGCCTTTGGTTCCCTTATCGCCTCCATGTGGATCCTGTTCGGTGTCTTCGTCGTGCACCGTAAGTGTGCCTGGGCTTCTGGGCTGGTCTGGAGCACTGCACTGGGGGTTGCTGATCTTCAGTTTGTACACTGATTATTCTTACAGTGGGATGACGTTAATGTACCATGCTTCCCTTTCAGATAAGGATACCGTGTACCCAGGCATTGCTATTTTCTTCCAGAACGCTTTCATTTTCTTTGGGTGAGTCTCCTTTAGCCTACGTTGAAGTTTGTTTCTCAGGATTTCTCAGCTCTGCTTACATTTCTTGGAGGAGGCTTTTGTCTGTGACGTGAAGAGCAGCTGTTTCCCCTGTTTCCCATGCTGGCTTCCCTCTAAGGATCATTGTGTCTGCTCTCTCCTTCAGCGGTCTGGTGTTCAAATTTGGTCGCACCGAAGACTTGTGGCAGTGACCTGCTGTCTGTCACCTAGTGGGATGTTCCACTGATGCCTGTGTGTACATAAAGCTTCAGCGTCTCTCCTGTGGGATGTTCCACTGATGCCTGTGTGTACATAAAGCTTCAGCGTCTCTCCTGTGGGATGTTCCACTGATGCCTGTGTGTACATAAAGCTTCAGCGTCTCTCCTTTTCTCATCCTCCACCTTCTCCAATGCCGCTCCAGACGTGCTGCCTCCATAAGCTCTTGCTTGAGAAACTTCTGGGTTTAGAAGTTGGCTTATACCCCACAGTAACCATGTGGCTTTTTGTAGAGAGATGTCCAGCTGCACAGTCTTCTTCTGGAAGAGTAAGCTCCCATTTCCCAAGGGAGTGTCTCTGTCAGGCCTTTCTGTGTTTGCCACAATGTTAAAAAATAATGTCTCTAAGAATGCTGTCTGAAACAGAACTTTAAGCAATACTTTGAAGTTTTCAGAGCTGTGACGGTGTTTTTGACCTGAAGTCTCCCACTGTTTGGTTAAATGTATAAATTTACAGTCCAGGCGGGTGGAGCAGCTTCTCCGCCCACACTGAGGTACTCAAGCGCTCTTTTTGAAGTTCTCATTCTCTGAGAAGTTTCCACTTGACATTGCTGGCTGTATGTTGTCTGTTCCTTTCATCAGTGAAACTGCTTCACTTACTGTACAGCAGCAGGTGGAACAGTCTGCACATGCTGAGCTCTGATATCATGACGTTTAGGGTGGCGCTCACATTTGGGGTGGTCCTCATTCTCACTCTGCGCAAGCCAACATCTTTTTGCCTTTTTTCTTTTTAGAAAGCTTCATGTTCTCTGTAGTTGGAGTCATTAAATCATGTGCACATGCTGTATGCTGAGTTCAGTTCTCTTTGGGGTCCCTTTACAAATTGACATGACCTTTGTTATGCTGACATTGTTAGCATCCGACACACAGCATGTGTTCAGTCTGTGTGGGATGTGCTGGTTGGTTGTCAAGGTGCTTAATGCTGAAAACTCTCCGTAAGCAGCAGTGAGGGCTGCTGCTCATCCTCATAATCAACCTTAATGTTTATTTCTGTAAACTTTCTACATACTTGGGCGTCTTTCCCTTCTGTGCCGACATACTGGGTTTTTTTTAGAATGTAAAAGCTGTATAACAGATTAAAACATGCAACCTTTGTGTTGAGGTTTGTGCCGACTGTGTTTCTTGAAGCATCTCAGAAGGTCTGCACCACGAAGGTGCTCAGTGAGTCTGACTAGTTGCAGCCTTCTGCAGTCTGAGCTCAGCTCAAACGGAGAACAGGAAATACGGCCTAGAGTCCCTCCAGCAATGCCCCCCCCCACCACGTACATGGGGCCGGCACTGTGCAAGACGCCTGGATCAGCCCAGGCCGTACAAGTCCAGACGGGTGTGGCCTGAATGGCTGCTTTGGGCCTCTGCTCTTTCCATTCTTATGTACTAAAGTAAGATCCGTTAGCCCTACGCCCAGAGGCGAAGCTCTTTACACTCCCATTGGCTGTAATTACACAGGAAGAGAAGCAGAGACACGCACGCAGTGATTTTATTGATGCCATTGCTGCCGGAGAATATTCATACAAACTCAAAGCAACAGAGTTATGAAATGACAGTGGTTCTGTGGGCAGGACTATCACACTGTCATACACTAATTGGCTGATTCTTCAGTGATTGACAACCTACTCCAGTCTTACTGAGCCCCGAGTTCCTCATCACCTGTCAGCGGCCCATACAATGAAAGGGCTCCTAACTTTGTCTCCAGTCCTGCAGAGTTAAGTTCATCTCAAGGTGTTAACTATCGATGTGTATTTTGCAGTTAGTCCGTTTATGGAGGTTGCTGAAGCGGGAAGTGTTCACTCTGCTTCTGCCTGCAGTGTCTCACTGCTCCACGGCCAGGTGCTCAAACTGTAGGGACAGAGACAGACCTGCTGTTTGGATGGCTGCTGGCGATGGCAGTGGAGCCCCTGCTGTCCCCATACCTTCCAGAATGCCTGGTCCTCAAAGCGCTTCCTGTCCTGTGGTGGCCTCCAGATGGTCCACTTAAGGAGAAACCCTGAAGTTCAGAGAGGGACTGTCAATAATAGAAAAGTGCTAACATGCCCTGTTCCTGTGCCCCACGAGCAGAGGACACGGACCTGTGAGCCCGCTCGCGAGAGTGCTGGTGCTCAGGGTGATGAGGAGGCTGCAGACACAGAACATGCTCTGGCTCCAGACCCTGCAGGGGGACAGGTCACCGGGCATCAGCTAAACCCATCACAGCCTGCATGCGGGCCACAAGGTGTGTGAGGCGGGAGGACGGGGGCATGTATCAGCTCTGCTGGGCAGGGTGTAAAACCCCAGCCCCCCCCCTCCATCGGCCTTTTCAGCACCGGGCAGCCCCAGCAGGGGGCAGGAGGCCGTGGGCCCTGAGGCTGTCACATACATATCAGGGGCATGGGACACTTGGACAAGGAGGTAGGCTGCCCATCCTAGAATCCCTGGCAGCCCATGGACGCTGAGAACCCCACAGGTGTCATGACAGCCAAATGACAGCTCCAGGTGGGGCTGTGGAGAAAGGGAGAGAGGGCAGAAGATTATGGGATGTGGGCCAGTGGCTTCTTCCTTCTGATTGGCACAGTGGGAATCCATGTGCTACTGAAGCATTCAAAACTATGCTGTTATAATTCAACATGCAATTGTGTCTATTTTACTTTTTTATATTGACATGTTTAAGTCTGATTCCAGCAGAATCTGTAAATTGTGGTATTAGTCAGAATCAAAGTGGCTGTTATCTTCACTTATATGATGCATGAAGCCTGAGATCAAATACAGTCCAAAGTGAGCAGTGAGTGATCTTTAAAGCACCTTAAGGTAAAGCAATCCCAACGTGGAGAGGAGGCCAGCGCACATCCCTGTTGTTATAGCAACCCATGGCGTGTGGTTCACTGAGATAACGAATGCCATAGCAACACCCCCTGCGAGCATGGATCCCTGGATGTGAGCCTGCAGGATGGACATAGAGGTGAAACACACACCCGTGCGATGGGGGTACACAAGCAAAACACACAGCATCCCCCACCCCCTGCCCTCACCATATTGATCTTTCCTCTTGGGCTCATCACCATGGAGATGGTGAAAGCAGAGATGACGCTCGCCGCCATTGACAGGTAAGTACTGTAAATGGCGGCCATCTTGCAGGCAGGCAAGGAAGGGGCAACTAGTCCAAACAGGAAGCTGGGCCAGAACATCCACAGGAAGAGCACCCCTGCGGAGTACAGGCCAGGACCATTAAACTCCTGTGCAATGTAAACCTTACACTACTGCCCTCTGCTGGTTATTTTGTAACACTGCATTCACAGGTAGTTGCTTGGTTAATGCTTATACCCAAAGCAGTTATTTTTTAGGCTGGATTATTTCCTGGAGCCATACTGGTCAAAGATCCATAAATGGACCGTCCTGGGGTGCAGTGAGCAGCTCCACGCATCTCACTGCTGACCCATTCAGCAGTGCACCATTATCTCCCATGGACTCACCCATCATAGAGAAAAGGGCTGTCTTGCGATCCAGCTTCTCCTTCTCGTGCTGCAACTCAGGTTGCTTTTGGACTAGTGTCCATGACATCATCACTCCGAAAAATGATGCAAAGATGTGGAGCAGCGCACTGCTGTACATGACCTCAGCCTGTGGGAGTCAGCACCACTTATTGTTGTGTTTAGAAGGCATTAGCATGCTATGTTCATAGACTTTCACTGCAGTCAAAGAGAATAATGAGGTCTGGGATTCACACCCACAACCCTCTGTATTTCATGTCTCATTCCTCAGTGGCCTCAGACTCACCTTCAGGAAGGTATGGAGGATCCAGGTGTTGGCTATGAACCCAGTGACCTCCAGCAGAGCCATGAGAAGCAGCTGGACAGGGTTGGTCTTGCCCAGGACCGAGCCCATGGCAATAAGGCAGGATATTGCACACAGTTGGGCCTCAGCCAAACTGGTGGAGCACACAGGGAGGAGAATGAGACCAGAAGCCACAGATCACAGGTGTTTTAGCAGAGATGGGCAATCATCATTAATTTTACTCCAGAACGCTACCTATGCATAAGCTTGGTGGTAAAGAATTATGCTTTATTATAATAGACGTTCTCATTAGGATCTTTTATCAGGGCAGTGGGCTTTAAACACAGTATAATCCTTAATGACTGTGGCAGACTGGAAGCCCAGTTTAACGCCTCTCAGGAGTGGTGCTGTCTACAGTCTGCTGCTTTTCAGTTGATCTAGTGGAAAGAGGCTCCCCGTGTCAGGATCAGTCCCTGTCTTTCCCTGTTTTATCCATCGTTTCCCTGTTTGGCCAGCAGGTGTCACTAACCATCCTGTTCTTTTCTGTATTTAATACCTGTTATGGTCCCTAGTGTGTTCCTGTGCTCACAGGGCCGCCGTGTAGCTAAATGGACTCGGAATGCGACTAAGAACTGTATTCCCCAGCTGTTGTGGGTTTGTTGGACATTTTGAGTTTTTTCCCCCTTGTTAGTTATCTTATTATTATTTTTGTTTTGTTCTTGTTTTTGTACCTTTGTTAGTTTTCCCTGCTTGTGTTTCAGGTGTACTCATGAAAAGCAAAGGCCGCTGGGAAGCCAGTGCTGCTTACCTTCTTAGGCTGATCCAGATCTTTCCATCATGAAAGTGGTACAAGAACCCATTTGCCAAGATGGCCCACTGCACTGAGCAGGAGCCCAGCAGCAAGACGAAGGCCAAGCTACTGAAGGCATAGCGGACGAAGCACGTGGCTAGGAGGCCGAAGCCCAGGAAGAGCATGACATTGACATCCTGGAATCCTGTCATATGGGGAACACCATGGATCAGTCAGTGTGTGGCTCTGCCAGGCTGCCAGCTAGCATAAGGCTATTGCTACCTGCTTACGTGCTTCCTTTCTACTGTATGCAAAAGTCTAAAGTTACCTTGAGTTGAATTTAATTGGCTATAATCTGCAATTATCCTAATTAATGCACTTGTTTCATTTGCATAGTTAAGGCCAGTGCCTTGTGACTGGGCTATCAGGGCAGGGCACACTGCTGAGTGGGGCCGCTTATCCCCCTTATCAGGGGAGACCAGAGGCTGCAGCCTCCGCCCTGCACACAGTGCCCACTCACGCAGATGCCTTCAGATGCCTGCTGAAAACTTTAAAATCACCTAATGCAAACTTCCACCCGTCATCGTCCATTTAAAGATGTAAAGGTGCCTCTGGCCCTTAAAATTTAAACAGGTGCGGGATAGGTGTCTGAACACAGGGTGGACACCTTAACACCAGGAGGCCACTACCGACCACTGTGCTGCACACTGAAGTATTCACACATTCGGTTTACCTTTAATCGAGAAGGACTGTTTACACAGAATACCCAATTCCACAGTACACACCCCGCGTAATACTTTTATGATCATTTAAAGTGACTTCTCCTACAAGTACTACAGTAGAAATTAGTTATATCTTAACGATATGATACGATATCATAAGCACACATCTTACCGGCATAGGTGTTTGTGAACGGATTGTCCGCGGTGACTTCAGGCTCGGCCAGTCTGGCATACAGCGCAAAGAGTGCAGCGAAGCCCGTCTGCAGCACCAGGATCAACAGGGGCAGCGGCGCCCGCAAGCTGGGCGCATAGAGCGGCGCCATCGAAGCGGACTGACTGGGGTGACCTGTGGGGCGTGCCTCTTAAGTACCCGGCTCAGCGCCCCGTTATCTTTTAGAAAATTTGCGGAGCGGAGCATTTTGCACTTCTGTCCTACAGAGCAGTGAATTCAACTATTTTCCCCCACCTATTTTATATAAGAATAAGGTAGGACATATTTTATGCATCAAGGATGGAAATTAAGTCTGTGCGCAACGGCATCACAATATTTTTACAAATTCATATTTTATGTTCGAACAGTGGTTCTCAGTCCTGTTCCTGACGTCCCCACCCCTGCTAGAATGTTTTCATTCCAACCCTACCTTAATCAGGCTTATATGGTCCTTCATAGGCTAATGAATGTGGCAGTTTGAAAGCAGTGTGGGTTAGAATGAAAACATTCTGGCCGATGGGGCGCCAGAAACAGGATTGAGAACTACTGAGTTAGAGCACAGGTTTAGACTTTTGTGGAAGTATAGTCAAACTAATTGAGACAATATGTATTTGCACAGATATTTGAATTGTTAAATGAATTAGCATGGTTTACAACTTCGATAAACTAATAGTACCTGTTGGTACTGTACTGTAATTTATTACACGCGAAGGACATGCCCCTTAACGTGTCATGTGTTGTTACATCACGTTTGGATTAGATGCATGATATGTTGCATAACTGTAACGCCCTGCATTTTTTTTTTAACCCAGGGCATGTTCCATGGCTCTGTATACGTTCCAATTCCGTTTTCTATTTCAGGAGCAATTGTATGAATTGCGTCCACACCGTTAACTTCCATGCCTGGTTGCTTAAATAACTGCTCCCTGTTTTCCAGTTCTTTTGAATGTAGATTTTCCTTTTCCTAAGCAAGTGGACGGGATCCAGGTCATTACACAACACATTATAAAAAAAAATCTGAAAAAGACAGGCGTAAAATAAACAGTTTCACAAAGCAAAGGGAGATTTAAGTATACATAGAAAGTTTAGGTAAACGAAACCCTGCCCACGGGGTCGGAACAAATTTCTCTCTAAACACCAGCAATGTCAATCAGCACTCATCATGCAGCGCACAATAAAATTACAGTCCGCCCACTTTATTATTGTTCGCTTATTTGTCGGTCGGTTGCCAGGTGCGTGTCAACTGAAATAATACTTGGCCACTTAAATGCTAATCACAGCTAATTCTTCCGTCATTCGGCTACCCAACCGGCCGTCGTCGTGCGCAGTCAGCGTCGCCACTGGCTTACGCGATGCTAAGGCCCACCTCCACTGTCAGCTGATATGACAGTCATCGATATGCGATTTGTAGACGTAGAAACCGATTGGTCCAAAAACAGACTGTGGATGTTGTCGACTTGCTTTCGACCCGCCCCAATTCGCTGTCTTTATCAGGAATTACATAACTGGCTGTTTATTGAGGAGCAGAAGTGGTCAGTAATTCCATCAATCAAAGATACGAGCTGTGCAATTGGGTGAAATTGCAGTCACGTAGTGACACCTGCGCAAAATAGTGCGCGGCTCATTTCGCCTGCGCTCAAAGGAAGGAGCGGAGTTTATGGCGCTGTTGTGTTATTTTTGTATTTGATTCGGCTGCAGAATGGAATAATAGCTATTCACTCTAACGACTTTTTCAGAGTCATTTATAGGCAGTCGTGGGAAGGAAACTGGAACGAATTTTAAGCGGAGTTAAGGAGTCAAAGCCGAGGAGGGGAGGATGAAGCGGCGCAATGCGGACTGCAGCAAACTCCGGCGGCCGCTGAAGCGGAATCGGATAGCGGAGGGGATATACGGCAGGTATAACTGTGACGGGGCCCCGGCCCGCGGTGGGCGCTGTTTCTTCGTCGGTAGCAGCGGTCTCTCACAGGCCCCGGGCCGCAGCTCAGATTTGTTTGATGCGAGTCCGCCTGTGCTGGCGGGGACGAAGCCTGCTACTTGGTGACGGATCCCCGGCATGGAGAGACAAATCTCGGCTCTGATCACCGCAGCATCCGCAGATGGGTGACAGCGGCTGCACAGTAGATTAAGTGTGCGTGAAAGGCGCCTGGGGACACTCAGCTTGTGTGAGGAGCAGTGAATGGATTGTGGGTGGAGAAAGTTTAGCGGGCCTGGGATCCGTGGTCCTAAACACGTCCTGAACACCTAGCGTGGCCATCAGACTTTCAGAGTTGATACTCCTCTCCCGTTTCTGGTACTAAGAAACTCTGATGGACACGTGTAAGCTGGTCCTACTGGCTATCTGATGGTGTCTGACATAATGGGATTGTGAGAGTGAGAAATATTCTTCTGCATAATGTATTTAAGGTTATTTTGGTGGGAATGTGCCTTGTGAGGCTTTACGTGAGAGAGAGAGGGAGGGAGGGCTCAGCTGAGCTCGGAGGCCATCGGGATGTGTGAAAACGAGATGCTCATGGTGGGGTGAGCGGTACAGTGTCTGATGGTACACAGGAGGCTCCCCGATTAGGCCTTCTGCCCTGCAGTTAGGCTCCGGGTACTGACGGGGGTCTTCCTGATGTCAGGGACGGTCTGTGGTTTGCCTTCGCCCGTTTCGTGCTTCTCTGAGTGCTTCATTTGGCTTGGCCTCACATGGACCGATTGGTGGTGATTTGCTTCTTTGGGTTTTGTATTGGACATGCATTTAAGAAAAAGCTGGGCGGTGGCAAAACTACTTCTATTACAAATAGTTAAAAACAAAAAAAGAGTTTCTGCATGTGTGACACAGGGGGGCACAAGCTGGCGCCTGGGCTGACGGGCACAGCCCGGCTAAGCAGCCCAGCGTGAGTCCGCAGGAATGCGATGCGTGATACCGTGCAGTTGTGCACTTGGTGCCTGGTGAGCATCAGTAAAACTCCCAGAAGATGGAGAAAGAAACTCTGAGCTTGACAGCTGTGGTTGGCGGTGAGGGGAGGCCCAGTCCAATCAGACAGAGGCTTCGGGTTTGCTGCTGCGCAGTGAATGAAAATGCAGCAGAGCATTCTGGGAATCATATGCACCTTAGCTGCAGGAACATGATTTCTCCATTGCCCCCTGCAGCTGTGCTGTGTCTAGGCATGCCCAGATGGGGTGTTGGCACCTCAGTGGCTGTTCCTGCCAGACGCCCTTCCTTGTCTCCCAGGTGACATGTGCCTTGGTGCTGTGTATCACACGCGTGACTCATCTGCCATGTCTCTTGTTTCTCTCGGCTCTCGCACCCAGCTCTTGTTCTTCTGGCATGTGGGGGTGGATTCCTGCCCAGAACAGTCATTGTGCACTTATCCAGGCCAGCGAGGCTCCAGGGTGTCACCTTAGGGTGTGATGGGGCAGTAAAGAAGCGTGACCCTCTGAGTATCGCCTGCCCCCACACCACGTTTTCATGAGCTGGACTGGACTAGGATGGAATACAGGCTAACACATCCTTAACATTAATCCATCGGAATGACTAAGAGAAACAGGCTGTCTGAGATGACCTGAGGTGTAGATGAGCAGAGAGACAGGCCCCCCGGAGGTGTAGATGAGCAGAGAGACAGGCTCCCCGGAGGTGTAGATGAGCAGAGAGACAGGCCCCCCGGAGGTGTAGATGAGCGAAGCGACAGGCCCCCCGGAGGTGTAGATGAGCGGAGCGACAGGCCCCCCGGAGGT
>JAOYFF010000010.1:300673-313218 GCA_025773925.1 Cryptomyrus ogoouensis | reverse complement strand
GTGTAGATGAGCGGAGCGACAGGCCCCCCGGAGGTGTAGATGAGCGGAGCGACAGGCCCCCCGGAGGTGTAGATGAGTGGTAAGAGATGCCCACTGCCTTGAAATTCCCTCTCTGCCTCCCCCCACCTCCCCACCCACCTCCAGCACGTTCCTGTACCTGCGCTTCGTGGTGGTGTGGGCCCTGGTGCTGCTGGCAGACTTCGTGCTGGAGTTCAGGTTCGAGTACCTGTGGCCTTTCTGGCTATTCATCCGCAGCGTGTATGATTCCTTCAGGTACCAGGGGCTGGTGAGTGAGGGCCGGGGGGTTTGAGGGGTGGGGGGCAGGTGGGCCGTTGGTCTGCTTGCACTCCTTCATATCCACCTCTCTCCTCCCCTCCCCCTCATCTTCTCCTCTCCTCACCCACCCAGGTGTTCTCCGTGTTCTTCGTCTGTGTGGCCTTCACATCTGACATCACCTGCCTACTCTTCATCCCCCTCCAGTGGCTGTTCTTTGCTGCCAGCACATACGTCTGGGTTCAGTATGTTTGGCACACTGGTGAGTCTGCACCCCAGCCCCCCCCCAGGGCAGTCGAGCCTGTTAATTTGCGGCCGTTTGATGGTGCCCCCCCCTCCCAGCGTCGGCATGCTCGCATGCCCATTCGCTTGCAGGCTGGAGTGCTGGTCATTCTGGAGGTGTAACCTGTGCTACGTGCATTATGGCTTTCATCATGTGTCCCGGATGCGTAAATGCAGATTAGGGCTGCACCCTGGGCCCTGTCTCTGACTTTTACACCTGCTGCTTGAGGCTGTTCCCTCTGAGACCCACACTTTATCAAAACATGCTGAGCTGCAGACCCTAACGTGCTGTGGTCTCATGTCCATGAACACCCCCCTTCCCAGCAGGCCTCCTGCTCACTGTAGGCCTGCGCATGTAGCTGTTTCAGTACAGTGACACCTGTGGTCACTTTTTTAGTTCCGTGTCCCGTTTTCCCATTCAGCTGTTTCCTGCTGGAGGCTGGCATGTGACTCGCACCCTTGTCTCCCTCCACAGAGAGGGGCGTGTGTCTGCCCACAGTGTCTCTCTGGATACTCTTTGTCTACATAGAGGCTGCAGTCAGATTCAAAGACCTGAAGAACTTCCACGTGGACCTGTGTCGTCCGTTTGCTGCACATTGGTGAGTCTGCCATCTGCTCTGTGAAAGATGCCCAAGTCCACGAGCTCCACTCTGCCCAGCCACTGACCCCGCCCCCTGACACTGACCCCGCCCCCAGCATTGGCTACCCCGTGGTGACACTGGGCTTCGGCTTCAAGAGCTACGTGAGCTACAAGCTGCGGCTGCAGAAGCAGAGGGAGGTGCAGAAGGAGAACGACTTCTACATGCAGCTGCTGCTGCAGGCCCTGCCCCCCGGGCAGCAGCTCCTCCGCAGGCCGGAGGCGGAGCTCGAGGACGGTGAGGGCAGCCGCCGCAGCACGGTTCTGCTTCTCAGCCTTTGGACTATAGCAGCAGAAATGAGAGTGGAAGTGCTCCAGCTGAGGAAGTACGTTCATTGTAATTTCGGGAAGTAAGCTGCCTCTGTGGCTGCTTATGCTTCCATTCTCATGTTTGGTGACTGCCTCCCTGAAGCTCTGCCTCCTGCTGACACCACACCTACATTTCCCTGAAGCTCCGCCTCCTGCTGACACCACACCTACATTTCCCTGAAGCTCCGCCTCCTGCTGACATGCAACCTCTCTTCCCATCTGTGTTAGTTGCACCCACCAGGGCTGTGTCTGAACCGGACTCCACATCACAGAATGGTGGCCCCGTGGGGAAGAGGGTCTCGGCAACCTTGCCGGAGCTGGAATACAGGGAGAGGTGCAAGGATGGGAAGGACATGCGCAAACCGGCTGCCGTGGCCCTGAGCGTGACCAGCCACATCCTGCCCTCTGCGGACTCCCGGTTGCAGGAAGAGGAATACATGGAGACGCAGCTTAATGGTGGTCGGAGGCTGACTGAGGAGCTTATGGGCAGCACGGAGAACCTGCTGCTGAGGGAGGAGTTCGCGGATTTCACCTCCTCCAGAAATTACCGGAACGGCAGTGGAGGGGGTGTGGCCAACTCCTCGCCCAGCGGGCACAGTGCCACCAATGGCAGTGTCCTGCCGTCCGCCCCGCCCCCCGCGACTTCCAGCAAGGGTGAGAAGAAGCAGAAGAGCGTGTCAGGGAAGGGCCCGACAGAGAGCTGTGTAGCCGGCGGCCAGCTGAGCCGGCCCGACACCCTCATGCGGTACGGTGCCCCCTTCTGGCAAGGGCACACAGGCATGCAGTGACAGGCTGCAGGTCACTGATGCGGGAAGCTTGTGTGTGTGTGTGTGTGTGTGTTCTGTCACATGTGTAGGGCTACGCTGGCATCCCTCACTGCTCTTTGCTTTTCCTGCCCACACGTTGTAACGTCCATGGCTCCTTGTGGGTACAGACATCATTTGGCCACGGTTTTTGCAACCAGGCAACGTCTCCCATTGCTCCACCGAGGCAGTGACTTGGTACTGTGAAGCTAAGGGAGCCACACAGTCACACATCGGCTTGCTTGTATGCGTCTGGCGTCTGATCGTTGTAAACGGCATGTGGAACCTGTATGGTGTGTGGCGTCTTCCAGCTAGCCCAACTGCCTGATGACCCACTTGGGTTGCCCTGCTTGCTAATGCTAATGCTAAGATGTACCCCCCAGGCTGGAGCAGGATGTGAAGAAGCTGAAGGCGGAGCTGCAGGCCAGCCGGCAGTCAGAGCAGGAGCTGCGCACTCAGATGGGCGCAGTGAGCAGCACGGAGCGGGGCGCACGTGCCGAGCTCACGCAGCTCCGCCACGACAACGAGCTGCTGCAGAACAAGTAAGGCTCGCTCGTGCGCTTGCTCAGGGGTCAGAGGTCACGCTCGGCGGGCGCTCCACCCGGCCCGCTCACACTACGCCCCCCGCAGGCTCCACACTGCAGTGCAGGCCAAGCAGAAGGACCGGCAGGTGGTGGGCCAGCTGGAGAAGCGGCTGAAGGTGGAACAGGAGGCGCGCGCCACCGTGGAGAAGCAGCTGCTGGATGAGAGGAAGCGCAAGAAGCTGGAGGAGGCGGCCGGGTCGGTGCGGGCGGCGGCATTGGCCACGGCCTCCAGGTAGCAGCGGGGGAGCAGGGCTCCTCTGCAGTTAGCTTTAGCCCCATGGGGACTAGGCTGGTTCCACTTGGTGATTGATGCGCCTCCCTCCACCAGAGGGGAGTGCCCGGAGGCGCTGCGGGGCCGTGTCCGTGAGCTGGAGGCAGAGTGCAAGAAGCTCTCCCTGGATCTCAAGCTGAAGGAGGAGCAGATGAGGGAGTTGGAGGTGCAGCTGCAGGTGAGAGTCTGGCCGAGCCCCTGGGGGACGGGAAGGGGGCAGAATCTGTGCTCAGGCATGCGCTTGTCTCCCACCCGCAGGAGCTGCACAAGTACAAGGAGAACGAGAAGGAGACGGAGGTACTGATGTCGGCACTGTCAGCCATGCAGGACAAGACGCAGCACCTGGAGAACAGCCTGAGCGCTGAGACCCGCATCAAGCTGGACCTGTTCTCTGCTTTGGGGGACGCAAAGAGGCAGCTGGAGATCGCTCAAGGTCAGCTCCACAGGGCGTGAGGCCGCGGCAGACAGTGGGAACAGCCCGGCATCTCCTCACGCGTCTCCCTCTTATTTGTGTGCCTGCAGGTCAGATGCTCCAGAAGGACCAGGAGATCAAAGAGCTGAAGCAGAAGATCGCAGAAGTGATGGCTGTCATGCCCAGCCTGGCATACGCAGCTAATGGCAGTGGCCTGAGTGCAGTGGCCCCCCACTACTCCTCCAAATTCATGGACACGAGTCCCTCAGGCCTGGACCCCAACGCCTCGGTGTACCAGCCTCTGAAGAAGTGAAAGCGTGGCTGAGAGGGAGGACCGGCGCCGTGCCATGTGACCGTCCTGTCGGAGAGGCTGAGGGCGGGGCCTTTACCACTGGGCTCCACCAGTGTGTGTTTTTCCTTCATGTTCAGAAAGGCTCTGACTCTGAGCCGTATAGCCCCCCCAGCACTTGCCTCTGTACCCCCCCCCCCCCCCCCCCCGTCCGTTATTTATTCCCTTGCTGTGTTTGCGGGTTGAGTGGCAGCTGTATGCACCGCCCAGTGCGGCTCCTGGCTGGCTCTGCCTGGTGCAGTGACGGGCTCACCACTCTGCACACCAGCCCTTGTTTAAATAGTGCCTTGGCATAAGAAGTGCCCCCATACCTTAATCTGAGCCAGCGAGAGCCTGCCGCAGGGGGGCCTCAGCCAGCCGCTTCCTACAATCACACATTTCCTGTGACGTGGGGCCCTGGGGGGTCTGTGCCGGCATCAGGGTGCTGATCGTCACCTTGGCGTCTGCACCCATCTTTTTGCAGTTGAATGTTCAACTTTGTTTGTGTGCCAGGCAAGGACTTTTTAACTTATTCAGTGTAAAATTTGTGTTTGGATATGTTTGGCCAGTGCATTAGGGAGTGGTGCTACACTGAACCTGGTTTATATCGAGCAGGATGTATCACTACTTGTTTGCAGTGGACTGCAGAGGTGGTGATCTCACTCTGAGGGGGTCATTTCCTCTTTGCTCTTTAGGCATCTCACTCTGAGGGACACTGTGCACTCTTCTCTCGTGAATCCAAGCCGCCCTCACAAGTCCACACAGCCTCGCACAGTTCCATGCTGATACGGTTCTGCAGTTGATCAGATGGGCTGCACATGCTGACTGGAAGGACTGACCCAGGGCTACTCAGACTTTCTGTTGAGCCGTCCTCCACTCCAGACCTGATCTTTGCTGCATTGTCGCTTCCTGTGAGGTTTACAAGGAATAAAAAAATTTCTTGTGGGTAATAGTTTGTTTTGAAACCTTTCTTTGACTCTGCAGCAAGTCCAGTCACAGATGTAGCAGCAGTATATTTAAATCTCAGTGCTGACACATTTTCACATTTCTGTTAATTACACATTACCTGATGCACATAGTTTACACGTTACAGATTTTAATTGTAGAATGTAGTTGGGGTTATTTAAGGCTGTAATCTCATTCGCTCCCAGCAGGGGGTGGTGGTTGTCTATGAGCGGATGTGTTGCACATCATACATTTTCTTGACAGTTGTCATGGGCAGGACGTCGCTCTTGTGGTTTGCTAAAGCAGTCGACTTGATTCCTTCACCACATGTTAGAGGCTGCCTGTGAGTTTTAGGTCAGGGTCTGATTCAGGGGCTCACAGTCAGACAGCTTGGCCCTGCATATCTCTCCAGCAGTGCCTTTGTGGGTTTATCTTCTCCTCAGTTACACTCCAAGAAGCTTCCGGAGGCTCCCAAGCCTTCCTGCCTGGAGCACACCAGCCTCCTCACAGAAAATGCAGCTCAGGAAAAGTATTTTTTAAAAATTAAATTCAAAGAATGTGGCTGTAGTGGAACCGGAAGTAAATCATATATGTGCTGTCAGCATGGAAATGTGAAGGCGGGGGAGTTGAGCCTGATTCGCACCCGCAGCCTGTGTCATTGACTGCAGCTTTTTGTCTGGCTATGGGCAGGCTGCTGGTACGGGCACGTCCTGTAGAGGGCGCTGTGGCAGCTGGCCGGCATCCAGGGTCTGCACCCTCCTTTGAATCTGCCTGGACTAGACACCTTAGGCCAGCCCCTCAGCTTAGTTGTCTCGTTTCAGGTCGTTTAGGAACGCATGTTTAGTTATAGGGATCAACCAGTGGGTAGCAGGGTTGTGGAAGGAAAGAGAGAACAGAGTGTAGAAATTTCCATCTTGCACAGGATGAGCCCCAAACGGACTGATCCTGCATCTCCGAGCACAAAGGGCTCAGTGTGTGTCTGTTAGAATCTCAGCCTCCCTTTGCAAGTCCAAGGGCGACATTCCCAGCATTCCTTCCAAACCTGTGGCTCCATCTGATTCGTGTGGCTCGCCAGCTGCGATCCACAGACGCCTTGCTGAGATGGACTCTGCTGATGCCACACGCACTGCACTGACTGAGATTCGCACCCGCAACTTTTCCTGCCTAGAACCTGCTTCTGCACAGTAACTCTCTTTACAGGGCTTGTTCCAACTCCGATGTGAGGAAATGCACAGTATATTCTTAGTTCTTTTTAAAAAGCATTGTGCTATTAAGTTACATATAAAACAAAATCACAGTTCAGCCAAAACTGAAACCTGGGAAGACTTTGGTGGCTACTTCAGCACGGAGCTGCCCTCGGCATCCTCTTACGGGTGAACTGGGCACAAGGTGGGGATTACTGCGCTTATAAACGCATGCCATGCCGCGAGATCACACCTCCCCTGAAAGCTGCATCCATGTTGAGCTTCAGGTGGAGGCAGAGCTGCCTCTCTGTCAGGTCAGGTGGCCCCTCCTCATGTCCGCGACCCGCCCGCTTTGCATATGTGACGCCTCCCATCGGCGGGGAAACGTGTCGGCTCGGGGTGGCTTTTAAACGAGTATTAGGTAAGAAAGCAGAACGAGCCGGAGTTTGGGCACTACGAGCCGCGGAAGCAGGAAGCGTAGCTGCGGGCTCCAGTGACGGGCATGGACGCGCTCAGGTCGGCCGGCAGAGCGATCATCCGGAGCCCCAGCGTCGCCAAGCAGTCCTGGGGAGTCGCCAGGCACAAGAGTAAGTTCGCAGCCGCCGGACTAGTTTTAAGTTTGTTTCTGGCGCTTTCGGCTGTCGTGGCTGCTGAGCCCGGCTCGGATCACCGCACTTTAACTCGCTTTTATCACTTTTATAAAGTTGTCTGGTTGCGGAAATGCAGAGTAAAGCAGCGCAGCGCCCAGCGTGCGGAGCTTCATGCTGCCGTGTCGCTCGGCTCCGGATTCACGCTAAGCCCAGTGGGAGCTGCTGCGGGAGCCGCACTCTCCTCGGACCCCCGGCTTGGCTGCGAGCGGGCGGGGTACCTGCTCCGCGGAGCCAAACGCTCAAACCGGCGGCTGTCCTTGTACTTCTGTACTTTGGATTTGCCTGTTATTTGCATATTATTTGCACCGGGACCCGGACACATTTCCAGCGGATTAACCGGAGCTGTAGTACGATTTTTAAACGGCTTTAAACCGCTGAGCAACTCAGAAACGCCCCGCCAAAGGAGGTGAGTGAGTCCGTCTCTCGCCACGTCAGCCGCCGGGACTGCGCCGCTTCTTCGCGTGTCTCTGCCTGTCTGCATGTGTCTGTACTGCCGTAAGCCGAACAACAGCCCTCATCTACAATCTCGCTGTCCTCTCTGTCCTCCGTTCCGTCCATCATGCCTGTCTCCACCCTACGTGTCCCGCACGTCGGCGTCCGCTGGCTGCCTGTGGAGCGGGATTCCTTCCTGGGGCTGTGACCTCCTCAGCGCCCGTCACACAGGACATCATTAGTGTCACCCTCGGGCATGTTCAAAGGGAGGGCTCTGGCCTTGTTGCGAGACCCCCCCCCCACGTGGGCTGCCTGGAGGGGGGCGGCACCCCTTATTGTTCAGTGTACTATTGCCTTTGTGTGGCTGCAGTGTTGTTGCGAGTGCCCCAGGGGCTTCTGGGTAGCTGGCCACATGCTTTGGCCTTCATCGTTCACCTTCACCTGGTGGGTTTCCATGCTCATAAATAATCTGGACGTCAGGAGTCGGGTTGGTGTGTGTGACCATGGTTCTGTCACTTTGTATAATATGTGTGATCCACAAAGTTTTGCTGGGCTTTGACTTGCCTGATTAGGGTTCAGGGACCCTCTCTGCTGCTTTTTTTCAGTATGGGGGTGGGGGTGAATACTGGAATTTGCTGGCTCACTTTCCTCCAAGATCCAGTGTAAGATGGCCCGATTCTGCAGGTCGATCTGGGTCGACCTGAAAGGAGTGGGGATGTAACCCGATGCTTGGCTGTGGAGTGTTCTGTTGCCTGTTCTTTCGATGTCCCTGACTGTACCAAATGCTGGCCCACGGGGGAAGCCGCGTCCGACTCGGGTGGTGGGCACCACGCCTCCTGCAGGCTGCTTCTCACTCAGCATTTCTTTGCTTTCTTAAGCACTTGTGTCCACAGGACGCCTGGTGAAGCAGCCTAAGCTTTCCTTTGCTCCTGTGGTGCGTATTGAGAAATTAGGTCACCTGTGAATTATTTGTCAGTTTTCACGCACCAGTTTGCTTCGATGCAAGGCTTTGGGAAGTGTGTCTGTTTAAGGCCCAGGCCTGTGGCGGCGCTGTCTGTTTAAGGCCCAGGCCTGTGGCGGCGCTGTCCCTGCCTGCATACCTCCCTAGCGAAACAGCCTTGTTTTTGGTCATCAAAAGACCCAACTGACTGTAGTTCAGCCTCCCCGTCCCATAATGACCCTTGAATCGGGCAGATCGATTGGGATGTAATCTGAAGCAGATGTCACTCGTTGTTCCTTGAATTCCTCTCAGAGCGGATTAGATGGCTTAGCTGTCGACAGTAAGGCTGTTTCCGTGAGAGAGATCCGTGGCCTTGGCTGTGTTCATCCCGGGTCACGGTCCTCTTCCTGGCCTGCCACTGATGTCACCTTGGTGAGGAAGCCTGGCTCTGTGGCTCCTCAATAAGTAGCAGGTTTTCCATTGATGTGAAATTATCTTCAGTTTAAACAGTATTTTTTTTTTTATTAAGGTGCAACCAGGGACATTAAAGATATGATACAGTTACAGGAACAGGGCAAACATCAGAGATGTGGGAACAGCAGTGGAAGAAAACAAAAAAGACCAAACAAAATAAATATTACATGGTGTCCGCGCGGTAGTAAATGAAATTAGACAAAATTAAGGCCCTTGAAAGGTATTAAAAGGTAGTAAATGGAATTTCATTTGCTAGTTAATTTTTCATCATCCACCTTAATATGAGTTTCCCATTTGGCTACCTGTTTTAACTTCATCTAATTAAAAAATATATAATATACGTGCTAGCAGGACCCGAGTCGGAATTAATAGCCTATCAGAGTGTCGCTGACGCCATTTCTCCGCCTTTTACCTCAGTTGCGCCAGGGTGATCTAAAGTGTTGATATTAGCAGAACCTCTGAAATTAGCTAGTAGCCACTTAGCAGTGAAATGGTGAAATGTAAGTTTTCTAAAAGTTGGCTTGATAACCCGTCATTTAAAGCCTGGCTTAAGCCGGTCATGGGGAATGACCGGAAAGCATTCTGCAGTATATGCAAAAAAAAAATAAATAAAAAAAACTCTAAATCTAACCTGGAACGGCGTTACCGCGATCAAATCTCACCGAGAACCGCCAGTCATCAGCAGCGGATTTGCATGCGGGGGGAGCAGTTCCCTATTTCGTTGTTCAGTGATGTTACACGGACCGGGGTAAATGCAAACATAAGATCAGCTACGAGCACAAACGTTGCCATCACACCACCTAACTAGTGCGACTAGTAGCAGACAGACAGACAGACAGGCAGACAGACGGCAGACCTTACTGTCACCAACGTCGGCTTAGCTGAAGTTCTCTGGTGCCTGAACACCGCAGCCAGCCATCATTCGTACAATTCGAATGAGGGTATTGGGGAACTATTCGGAAGCATGTTCACTGACTCCAATATAGCTAAAAGTTTTGCATGTGGCAATGATAAGACTGCATATGTGATTCAGATCTGCACTGCACCACATTTTAAGGAATTACTTAAACAATACAGGTATTGTATATACAGGTAAAATTGTTAAACTTTTGTCTTAAGATTTATTTTGGGACATGTTCAAACTTTTATCTCACCTTGCATCAACCAATAAATACCAATGGTTACCACTCATTACCATTACATGGACTCTTTGGACAGTTAATCCACAGTGTAAGTTATTGTTACAAGGTACCTTGTGATGAAATTATTCACTACTTTAGTCTGTGTGTATGAGAATGTGTGTCTGTCTTAGTGTGTGTGTCACAAGACACACTTACAATTGTATTAATGTTTATGGCTGTTGTCAAGTGTCATTTGTTTTTAAGTGTCAAGTTGACTTTATTAGGTGGGGTTAGGGTTAGGGTTAGGGTAACCCAAGGGCTAGAGTTAAGGTAAGGACAAAGGAAACTCAACTTGACACTACAAAAAAACAAATAATATTTAATGACAATACTTAATAAAACAGTTAAACATTAATTTGCTAATATTTACGATGGGTATGAAGATTTACCTGCCCCCCCCATCCCCCCCAAAAAAAGGACGCTGCCCCATTGTTGGTAGTAAAAAAGGTAGTAAATTCAGCTCTGGGATTCCTGCATAAACCCTGAATCAGCACTACTATCAGTAATATAATATAATATAATATATATACCTTAAGTACACCTAGTGTTCATGTAGATATGTGTCAAGTTACATAGAAGTAAATTAACAAATGGTTACACGACAACATGAGACAAATAACCATAGCAGTTTAAATTATATTTCTAATAAAATCCCTAAGAGCAGGAAACGTTTCTAATAGTTCTGGTGCCTGATAAGTTCTGTCAGTACTGGGGTCCATTTCCTGAGGCACTGCGGCCTTTGGGGAGTTTCTGAGATTGGCAGCATCCTGGAGGAGCGGAGCTGCTACATGACGGGAGAAGGAGGCTCTGTTCTCCTGGTCTGGGAGCAGGTCTGCATGGGGGTGACGTGACGTGCTCACAGTTACATTGGGCTGGTGCCGGCCAGGGACGGCTCTGTTTGGACCTGGAACTGCCCTCCTGGCTGTGGCCTGCATTGTGTGGCCTCACAAACGGCCCTTTGAGGACTGGGGTGGCATCACTGCCCCCCCCATGCTGCTGGCAGCACTCACAGCACTGGGGGGGCTGTGGTTGGGGACAGCGATTGCGATAGCCCACCATGTTTGTGCATGCATGTGTGTGTGCATATGTGTGAGGTGAAGCATGCGCTTTTGTGGTGACTCTGCCTTCCTGTGGCCCTGCAGTGCTGCCCCCCACTGGCCTGGAGCTCTGACTGCCCACTAGTCTATGCAATTTAGCCTTAGTTGCCAGTTAATGATTGTCTGATTGCACCGCTATTGGGCAGTGAGGGTCATGCTTGGGTAAGCCATTCATTCTTGGTGGTAGAGAGGAGCCAGTGTAAACATTACCCTCTGTGCTCTCCATGCCTGGCCTCTGAGTTTGCGCTTCCTCCTGCTGGTGGTGCATTCTGGGTAAGTCGCTCTCAGGAATGGAGCTTGTTGTCCCTGCAGTGAGCAGAGTTACCTGCCGGTCACATGATCGTGCAGAAGCAGGCGGCGATCAGGTGGCTTAGTTGGGGCAGGGCTTCACTTACTCTGGCCCCAGGGGGGCGCTCTCTCCCCCCTCCATGTTTAATATTTGCCCAGGGGCTCCTGCAGGAAGTGTCCTGCCCCCTGATGTCCGCTTGCTGTGGCATATTGATCTCACTCACCATCTTCTCCGTTACCGCTGGTGATCTGGGGATCACATACTCCCCAAAGGCTCGCTCTCTCTTTCTCTCTCTGTCTGTCTTCTTTCACTCCCCCATCTCTCTCTCCCTCTTTCTCTCTCACTTTGTCTTCTCTCTCTCTCTCCATCACTCTCCCTCTTTGTCTTCTCTTCTTTCTCCCTCTCTTTCTCCCTCTTTTTGTCTTCTCTGTCCCTGTCTCTCTCTCTTTCTTTCCCCCGATTTTACGGCCCCGATGTCACCTCCTAGGGATCAGCTCCACGCTCTTCACTCTACCATGTTTCCTGTGAAAACCTTCCTGTGGTTTCTGTGGTCACATGGTCACTGCGCTGTTAAATGTTTATGAACATGCATAAACTGACCTGTTTAGGGCTGCATGAGCATGGAGCCGCGCTTCTAGGAAGGTCAGTCAGGACATTAACTGTCAATCCCCGCGCCCCCAGAACTGCCCGAGAACTGGACGGACACCAGAGAGACCCTGCTGGAGGGAATGACCTTCAACCTCAAGTACCTGGGGATGACGCTTGTGGAGCAACCGAAGGGAGAGGAGCTTTCTGCTGCGGCCATCAGGAGGATTGTTGCCACGGTGAATGTGCCCTGCCCAAGCCTGTTGGACATTCCCCCACGGGATTGGCCAACCCTCTGTCTGCTGGACACTTCCTGTTAGATTGGTCCGCCCCCGGCCTGCTGGACGCTCCCCAGATAGACAGTCGGAGGGGTGTGCCAGTCTGTATTTCCAGCTGTTAAGCTGTCTGCATGTTTCAAATAATGGCATGTAGATCTGAGTGGGGTAGGTAGTGTGGGGTCTGGCATGACCCAGCGTCTCACCCCCACATTCCAAACCCCTCTTCTGCATTCAAACAGGCGAAAGCCAGCGGCAAGAAGCTGCAGAAGGTCACCCTGGAAGTCTCCCCCCGAGGAATCATTCTGTATGACAGCACCACCAACCAGCTGATGGAGAACGTCTCCATCTACAGGTGAGCCATCGTCATGCCAACTCACTACCCTGTCCTCTGCTCTGCCCCCCACCCTGGAGGTGCATTCTGACAGTGTGACCCCCCCCCCAGGATATCGTACTGCACAGCTGACAAGATGCACGACAAAGTCTTTGCCTTCATTGCTCAGAGTCCCCACAGTGAGACGCTCGAGTGCCACGCCTACCTGTGCACCAAGAGGAAAGTGGTGAGAGCCTCTGCGCCCCCCCCCTCTCTGCGCC
>JAOYFF010000010.1:286897-299653 GCA_025773925.1 Cryptomyrus ogoouensis | reverse complement strand
GAGAATTTCAATGACTCTGCAGAATTGGCCGTGCGTGTTTGCTTTGGGGCGAGCCTGATAGATCCATCTTATCTCCAACCCCCCCCCCCACCCCCGCCCCCCCCCGCCACCCCTCCCCCCCCCCCCCCCCCCCCCAGACACAGCTTGTAACTGTGTCGCTGTGCCCCCCCCCCAGGCTCAGGCTGTGACAGTGTCCCTGTGCCCCCCCCCAGGCGCAGGCCGTGACCCTGACTGTTGCTCAGGCCTTCAAGGTGGCATTCGAGTTATGGCAAGCGGCCAGAGGAGGTAAGTTTGTGCCAAACATCCTCCCTTAAAACCCCACTGAGTCTAACATGCCGATAGCTCTTTGCATCTCACCATGGTGATCAAGAGCAAACCAAACTAAATGACTGGTTTAAGTAAGACAGGCTCCACCAAAAAGCTCTGTAACGATGTTCTAATCATTCTCACCTGATATGTTGCATGTGAATCTAATTCTAGGCATTTTAAATAATGATGAATGTGAGGGTGTCCTAACTTTACCCTCAGTGGAAATTAGCATCTTAATTTATTTTCATAAATAAGTGAATATGCTTCTTGTTTTTGCTTAGATGATTAATTACATCACCTTTATCTATATAATTTGAAAGAAGATTTAATACAGAATGGATACGAGTCAACAGGTCCATGCCGTTAAACTGTGTGTCACATGGTCAGGGTGTCAGACCCCGTGTCACATGGTCAGGGTGTCAAACCCCGTGTCACATGGTCAGGGTGTCAGTACCCCGTGTCACATGGTCAGGGTGTCAGACCCCGTGTCACATGGTCAGGGTGTCAGTACCCCGTGTCACATGGTCAGGGTGTCAGACCCCGTGTCACATGGTCAGGGTGTCAGTACCCCGTGTCACATGGTCAGGGTGTAGCTATGAGGTGCAGGATGTGACTCCCACTCTCTGTGTCCCCCCCAGAAAAGGAGAAGCAGGCAAAGTGTGGCCCAGACGAAAAGGGTGGCAGTAACTCGGCATCGGAGAGCTCGGCCAGCCTTGGGGGAGGAGGTGAGACACCAGTCCGTTTTGGGGAGGCAGGATAAAATGGCGACTCGCAGCCCAGCAGAAGAACTGCAGCTGTGAGGCTCCCTCAAGGCTCAGGGCGTGTGCCTTCCTGCCCTCCTGGGAAGTTGCCCCCCACCAGTGCGATCCCCCTGATAGCGGAATCCATTAACAGCAGACTGTCTCCCCCCCTCCCCCGCACTTCCTGTGACTGATGGGGCTACTTCCTGTTAGTCGCTGCAGCAGCACATGCTGGTGTCAGCTGTCTATTCCTGACAGCCCAGAGGTTCCTGCTGCCTCAGCATGGCGGCCCAGAAGGACACAAGGACAGAGAACCCCCCCGGGACGGAGGCACCGTCTCCTTCAGCTTAATACTGACACATGATAGCTGTGGGGGGTGGGGTTGGTATCAGTTAAGTCACGCGGGGGCAGGGGCCACACCTGCCAGAGACCATCTAAACGTGTCTGTGTGTGTGTGTGTCTGTTTGCATGTGTTTGTGCGTACATGCGTGCGTGTGTGTCTGTGTGTGTGTGTGTTTGTCTATAGTGCAGTAAGACCTGATTATTTTTAGATTATGGGGTAATTTTTCAGGTCCCCAGACTATAAACCTCACTTGTATAAAAATCTGTGAGTGCAATCAAACTAAATGTAGATGGTCCCTACAAAGGTATGAATACAAACGTGTGTCTGTGTCTGCCTCACAGATGTGGCCACAGAGAATCTGCTGGGTCTGGAGGGGGGGGCTGCCGCTGTATTTCTCTCTGATCAGGACCTCACTACACACTGTGCTGCAGCCAAAAACAACAACATGCTGTGGGTAAGGGTGACACACGCCTGCACACGGCCCGTACACAGCCCGTCTGGGGCCTGCACAGGGCCCTCAGCATCCCCCCCACTCCCCAGTAGATAACATTTTGCAGAAGCAGCACATGGGAGCCTGGTGTACCCATTTTGTCAGATTAAAGTGCTGTGATCACAGTGCAGAACAGCGCAGCCTCCTGTGATCACAGTGCAGAACAGCGCAGCCTCCTGTGATCACAGTGCAGAACAGCGCAGCCTCCTGTGATCACATTGCGACGGCTCACTGCCCCCTGGCAGTTTTGCTCCGCCGTAGCGCTGTCCTGACGCCCCCGTCGTACAGCGAGGGACAGGAGTGAGTCCCGTTGTTGTTTCCTAAGGACCTGTGTCTGTCTCTCCACACAGGAGCTGGACGATGGTCTGGATGAAGCCTTCTCCAGGTGTGTCTGTCGGCCACCAGCAGGGGGCACTGTGACACTGGTTCATGTGTGGAGTTTAAATGATGTCCGAACATTATTGGTCGTAACAGGATGAGGTTCTTTTTGAGACAGAGAAATGTGAGCCAGCCTCAGGCAGGCTGGGTCTAATGCTGCCAGGTTCTTCTGAGGGGAAAGCTCTCGGAACTTGTGTCTATGAGTATGTGCTGTGTGAGGAGTGGCAGGGTGTATGTGTGTCTCTCTCCTGTTTCCTCCCTCTGCCGCATTCTGCCTCGGTCCTCAGAAGCTTCCGGAGTTTGCAGTAGGGCCTGCTGCTTAGGGGTAAGCATAAAGCCAGCTCCATCCCTGATGCGCCCCCCCCCCGCCTCCTGCTCACAGCTGTAACGAGAGAGGCCCCAGGGCGCGGCTGTGAAATCAGGCTCACCCCCCTCCCCCGAAAACGGGTCATGCGTCTTTTAGCTCTGTAGCTGCTTTTGACCCCATTTTATTTCCCTCCAGTGATTCCCCGCCCCCCCCCTGCTAAGGCTAAGAGTAACATAAGCAGTGATTTTCCCCAAAGTGTATCTGCTGGACATTTTGTGCGACGGCACCATCTACTGGCCACTGGAATGACGGCCTCAAAACCAGAGAGGAGAGACGTCCTGTTTTCCCGCCAAGTGGCCGGTGCTCCTCGCACCCTGCATAAGCCCTGTAGTTTCCCGGAACCCGTGCCGCAGCCTGCATAACTCGGACTGCCAGCATCGTGCGAGGGGCTCGGAGTCCTGCGATGGTACGAGCCACAGCACACAGATAGAGCACATCCTCATCCATCTTGTTTCGGCCTTCCGTCTCCTGCTGGTGCCAGGGACTCTGTGTGCAGACATGCTGTCCGCCGTCTCTGTGTTGTCGCCCTGGTAACGGCTTTCCCCGCCAGCTGAGGCCCAGCACCAAGAAGTGAATGGCAGCAGCAGACTGACCCAAACCCCATTACCGTCGGTCAAGAAATAAATCACCCTCTGATTAGAGGAACCTTCTATCCCGTGACACAGCTGTCCCTAAGCAGCAGATAGGTGAATACGTTACTGCTGCTGACTCCTAAATTCTGCTTTTTAACAATAGGTGGCACCACTAGAGTGTGAGAATCACTGTGGAGCTCTGCCTTGTGGGGAATGGGCCCATTGCCACGGTAACGGCCGAGCTGAAGGTGCCCAGATGGCATTTCCATAGCAGCAATGTCAGGGGGTTGTGCATGCGGCCAAATGAGAGGATGGATGTGCAGTGGCATACAGCTGCATGGGTGACTGGCCCCCATGTGTTCTGTTCCTGTCACAGTGCCCCCCCTGCATCTCCCACCAAGGTTCCTGTCCTGTGTCATTGCCTGTATTGTCCATGTCCTCAGCGCCCATCTGCCTTGGGGGGTCCTCACACTCTGTCTGCATGTGATGGTGACATGTGTAGCCTCTTCCTGTGGGGGTCCTGGGCATGGATTCCCTGACCTGCCTTTCCCCGCAGACTCGCAGAGTCACGTACCAACCCCCAGGTGCTGGACATCGGGGTGAATGCTCAGGACCTCAGCGCTGAGGAGTGCCCCTCCCCCATGGACTGGGACAAAGCCGAGGCAGCCGCCGGAGACAAGGATGACATCATCTTCAACTTCTGAGGGACTGTGAAGGAATGGCTCAGTGCCGCCACCTTGTGGCTGGGCACCCAGAGGGAAACTCTACATAGTCCTTGAGCTCTGACCAAAGCAATATATATATATATATTTTATTTCTTTTTTCTAAACATGCAATAATTGCAGATGTGGTGTTACAGCTAAAGACAGTGTTTATTTTAATTCTTTCAATTGCTTGTATATATACATTTATAAAAAACAAGTTTGTATAGTATAAAACATTAAAGTGTCTCATTTACGACTGGGAAGCACTATTATAAATCTCTATTAAATCTCACAGTCTTTCCCCATTTGGATATCAAAATACTACACACCATAGCGCAATCAAGAAATAACGAGGTATGACCTTAAAATGAAGCAGCGTTCGTCTCGCGGTGCATGTTGGGATATCGCTAATAAACTGCCGATGACGTAACATTAAATATAGTCTGAAGTACAGTTGATTGGCAAATTTCAAATCGCGACAACTCGGTGAGTAGCCAATATCGTTTCCCTCGCATACAAAAATCACATCATTGTTTAAAAACTGATATAGTTCATACTTTTATTAGTAGTTTTATCCCTATGTATGAAATAATTTGTATGTCATTTTTTGGTGATTGTGAATCACTGCATTCTGAATGATGCTCCTAAATTTTCCGGATGCCCCCCCAGCTGTTAGTAATTACCCTGCAGTCCCCGTTGTGTGGAAGCAGCGGCTCGAGACGCTCAGCGAATTTCATCCACGTGAACACTGGCTTACTTTCAATGATGCGCATGATGGCCCCAAGTCTGCATCTGGCCGTTTAATTTCCACCCATAGACACATGATTGCTGATTTAACCTGCCTTATTTAACGATCTCTGTGGTTTGTTTTATGCGAATGTTTATCGTAATATTTTGGTAGCATCTAGTCAAATCCTCTGCAGTCTTTTGCCTGCCTGCCGCACATCAGGTGAGGAAATCTGCTGCCAAATTAACTCGAGCACCCGCTCCCCACTAACCAATCCAATAGGCTACGGCGTGCGCTACTAAGAAGCGGCCGTCGGGGTGGAGGTGTCGTGCCGGGTCCTGTGTCTCCGGGGTGGTTTCATGGCGTTTGCGCTGAGCTCTGCAATCAGATATCTGGCGATATTCGAAACGTTACTGCCACTGCGATGCGATTCTAGTATACATGATCAGTGTTTTCAATACAGTGAAACATAAGCGAATTTTAGTGGAATTAATTTGAATTAAAAGACTTAAATTCTATCTGTTCATTTTAATAATGGGGTGTTGGGGGAAAAAATATACATGTCTCCAAAACGTAAATCTGCGCAAGAAACATTCTGTTTTGTAGTTTTAACAACTGAGTTTCGGGATGTGTATAGCGTACACTCTCAATGTAGGAACACAGGTGAACTAAACTACATCAAATGTACTGTGATGCGTTGGTTACTCTCTACTACGGTGAGCCTCTAAATTGCTGGTTCTTAGCCTTTTTTGCGCCGCGACCTCTTTTTTTTTGCACGAAAATGAGCGCGACACTTGGCGCCTCGTACAAGAGCTGCAATAATTTAATTGCATGACATACTAATGTGAAAATGAAACTTGATTAGCTGAATTCTGTCCATTATATGGTCTATGTGCATCTGGAGTTCGTAGAGACGCATACGAATTTATAGTAAATTATATTGTGCGCAAAAATTAAACCAATTTCACCTTATGGGACTTCAGGGGCTCAACAGGAGGCTGCAGAATAAGGGGAAAACTGCAAGGGGGAAAAATGGTTTGAAAACAATGCCTAAAAAGGGATCAATAAGAACGGCGAGATCTTTGTTTCTTCTTGTTGAATATATGTGAGTGTATTGAATGGTGAGCCCTGAATTGTGAGTAGGCTGCCTCATTACAGCCTTATCACTTAGGCCAGGGGTGTCAAACTCTAGTCCTGGGAGGTCTGCTCAGGTTTTGGCTTACCCTCGTTTAACACACCTGATTCAACCCCTTGTGCTAATTACAACAACAGCTCTTCAGCTGAATCATTTGTGGTAGAATAGGAAAGAACTAAGCTACACAAGGCTCCGGCCTGCTAGGACTGGAGTTTGACACCGCTGACTTAGCCTGTGGCAAGCAATGATGTCATAATGGTGGGAGGGGCCCCGTCTCCTGCCTGCTGATGTACTCAGCTGCTCGCTGCACTGGCTAAACTTCCTGCTGTCTGGTGTGTCTGTCTCTTTCTGGCCTGATGTCTTCCTCCCCCCCAGGCTGCTATACCTTGGTCATTGAAATGGGAGCCAGTCCCCGACCAGAGAAGGGCAGCCTAGCTCGGCGTGTCTGTCTGAGGAGCAGGCGCTATAGAGGCCCATACGACGTCTGCCCTCAGCGGGCCCCCCCCTGCTCTCGCACTGTGATCTCTGAGCAGCCCCTCAGACATTCTGGTAAACTGGACAGCAAGCGCTCTGTTCCCGTGAGAAACCTCAGAGTTGTGTTTGCGAACGTCCAATCCCCAGCAGGCAACAAGCCGCTGCTGCCAGAGGTCCACACCCCCCGGCTGCCCTACCAGCGCTCGTGGCCCACACATCGTGACTCCTCCCCCGCCCTGGAGACCACTGCCCCAGTGGAGGGGGGGCAGGCCACTGCGAGCACTCCGTGCCCTGAAATGAGGTCGGGAAGGTCGGCCCATGGTGCTGCCAGGGAGGGGGAGAGTCCTCCAGACCGCCGGTGCGGCCTGGATGCCGACGACATCCTGTGTCTGAGTCCCATCGTCAGCGATGACAGCGGCTGTGCTGCCGACGTCACCGACCTCTGCTTCAGTCTGAGTGGCCCTGAAGTGGCCACCCCTTCCCAACCCCCCAGCACAGCACCTGGGGGTGATGCCCCCCAGGATGACGGCTATATGCCCCAGGAGGCCCTTTCTGCAGGAGCCATCAGCATCGGATGCATCATCCAGACGTTGGCTTCCCCGTCTTCAGAGGGGCGTGAGGCCGACCAGCATGGAGAGGGATTGCGCTGTCCTGCGCAGCCCCAGGTAAAGCCGGCGTCTTGTCTCCAGAGTGATGGCTTCTAGGCTCATTCAGTGTGTCTGTCTCATTTCTGGCTGCATTTGGCTGTATTTTTGCATGTGCTGGACAGGTGCGAAGAGTGGGCAGTCCAGGCCAATCTGAGCAGAGTCCGTCTGGAAGCACACACAGGTATATGTGCGGTAAACATTTCGGACCACTAAAGGGAGTGCTGCTGTAGGCTGACGTCACATTCACCGCAGGGCTCTGGTGTTTAGCGATCAGGGCTGGCAGCAAGGGAAACGGCAGTATGTGGACGCCATCCTCAGTCACAGCTGTCCTTCTGCGGCAAGAGGTATGAACGCCGCCGTCGTCTCGGGATCCACCTGCGGAGCTCAGCAGCATCCACAGTTGTGGGATGCAGGGGGTGACATCCTGTATGAAGCTGCTCCCCCCCCCCCCCTATTTGTCCTGTCAGGCAGTTGTTGTAAAGCTCCCCTCTGATTGGCTGGTGCTATCCCTGTCTGGGGTGGCATGTGACTTTGTATGTGAGTGCACTGGCTATCTCTGCCCATAGGTGGCACCCTGGTCCTTTCAGTCTCCCAAAGACTCTAGCCTAGCAGCTGAGTGTTTCAGGGGGCCTGACAGGCTTGTCCCTCAGTTGGGTGGGGGTGTGCTGGTATATTTGTACTGCCAGGCTTGCTTTTAGTTGCTGCCGGCCGGTGGACCGCGCCATGCTTGGGTGGGTGCCGCTCCTGGGTACACAGTTGGCACACTGTCTGGGGGTAGCCCTGTGATGCCACGAGATCCTTTTATTCATATTACTTCTCATTTGCAGTAAAGTGTCGTGCCTGTCAGCCATGTTTGTCTATTTCCTGTCACAGATGTTCAGAGGGTCATTAAAGTGTGTGACTGTGCCTGCAGGTGCTGTCGAGGAACTTTATAACCTCATTGACACGGTTGGCCAGCAGGGGGCAGCCTTGAGCTCCTCCAGCTGGCAGCATCCCGCTGACCTCACACGCAGGTATGTGTCGTATCAGTGTGTGTGAGCAGCAAGTTGCCTCGAGTGATTTCTTATGTTGCTGCTTTCCCTGCCAGGAACTATGGAAAAGGCCGGAACAAGCCTCGGATCTCTCTGGACCGGTGGTACCAGCTGAACTCCCAGGTCCAGCGGCGCTTTGCCAGTGTACCGCTGCAGTTCCGGCGGAGCCCAGTCCTCTGAGGGCTTCAGCCTGCTCTGGGAGCCTTGGGGCTGTTCTGATGGTGTCGACTTCTGCTCTTAACCTCATTTCGCACTTGTAAATATTTCCTGTTTTGATGTCAGCAGTAGGTGGAAGCCTGCAGCTGTGCTTGGCCGGCATCGGTGCCTGCAGCTGTCTTATTGCTGGTTTTGCTGTGTGTGTGTGTGTGTGTGTGTGTGTGTGTGTGTGTGTTTTAATTCACTTTTGTACTCTTGAGTGGTTTTTGATAAATAAAAATGACGAATATGTAATCTGTCCTCACTGATACGTGGTGACATTCTGAGGTGCACTGTCTGCTTATCGTATGTCCTGCCCACCTGCCCTGGGTTTCTCTGTTTGGGGGAGGGCAGAGTGATATTTATCTTGGTATAATCGGTATATACTCTGCAGCACGGGCTTCCTGCACCAATGCTCCTGCCCTTTTTCCCCTTTTCTGCTGTGTGCTTCACCTTGCTGGGTGTAACTCTGGTCACGGTGGTACTCGGGGGGGGGGGTCCTTTGCTCTACATGGCCCCTGGGGTTTTTGGCAAACTTGTATTGCCTGGGGGGGCATTTATATAAGCGTTACATAAACTTTAAAAAGCTCCCATCTGATTGGCTGCTGCGGCTGGATGCTGAGAGTGATGTCACTGGGTATCTCATGCTGCCATCGCTGCTGTTGGCTCTGTGTTCTCTTCCAGTCTTTCCTTGGCAGTGTGATCCCTGCCTTCCCTCAGCTGGCCTGCGTACAGTGTGCTGCAAGTCTCTTCCACTGTTTACATGTAGGACTACACTGTGGGTCTCCAAGCACGTCCCTGACTGCCTGCTTGCTCTGGTTTTGTGAGTGTGGGGGCTGGTGTTCCAGAACAAGCCCCTCTGCTCTTACTGTCTCAGGCTGGCTGGGCCGTGTCTGGCGGCCTCTGGTGGTTGGTCCAATTATTCCACCTCCCAATGCTCATCTGGCGCTGAGATACTACTGTCATGTATGGTGTATAGTGCCAAATGTATGTAAAGAACCCAAGTCCGCAGGGATTTCTTAAAACCAATGGGACATACTTGATATCTGTAATGGTGAACAAGAGACGGGCTACTACCACGCTGCCATTTGTGTTGGCTGTGTTCAGGGCCCTGTTTGTTGCAGATGCGTGGTGAGTGCTGGTGAACACTGCCGCTGGTTCTGTTTGTTATACAAGTGCATGCTTACATTGGAGCTTCTTTGAAGGCATGCGGGGGCTCTGATCAGCTGGTGCTATGCACATGATATCACAGTAGGTGGCAGTGACTGTGGTTACACCCACTGAGTGGCAAAAAGAAGCTCAGCTTGAATACCACAAAACATCTAAAAGGCGGATGAGCTGTTGTGCAACTGAACGATTGATCGTACAAGAAATTGCAGCTACCTTTTTAGACATTGCCAACAACTAAAGAAAACAAGTAAATGGATTGCTGCAATCCGCAGAAACAACCCAAATCTAGACTGCAAAACGTTGTCATTTCTGGTCAAGTAAAAGGTGATAGAAATGTTTTTTCAAAACCTGTTCACATATAGCCAGAATGTCCTTTGGCATCCCGCCTTGGAGGTACGACCAAGCACCTAGGCTTTTGTAAGCCTTTAGACCAGGGTTCCTCAATTCCAGTCCAGGGGGGTCGGTCTGGGACAGTTTGCAGATTCCCTACTGAAACACACCTATTGAATCTTGCAATTGGCTGGTGAGCTGAATAAGGTGTGTTTGAGCAGGGAAGTCTGCAAACTGGCCCTTGCAGACCGGAACCGGGAAACCTTCCTTTAGGCTTTGCTTTGTGTATTTCCACAGTGTTGACATCAGGTATATATCGTTCAATTCAATTTCAAAGGTTTTATTGTTGTCCCTAAACATCAACACATCGTGCGACGTAAAGGAAGGAAATATGATTCCTCAAGCCCCGGTGAATGTTACTGAGAAATAGAGGAAGACGTGCCAAGTTAGCTGAAGGAATGGAATTAAAGTGTTAGGACAACAACTACGGAAATAATGATAATAGATGATAAAGAAAGTTGAAAACTACAGTAAATTTACATTATAAAGTGACTGGAAAGTGATAGTCTGAGTGCACTGACCTGCTAAAAGAGGAAGGTGCCCGCAGAACACGTACAAAGGCCAGGAAAGCTGCTTCCTGGTCACGTGGCAGCGTCCGTGGTTCACTGGTCCTTTGGTAAGTCGTCCTACTGCTTTCAGTTTAAAACAGATCATCTTTTTGCAGTTTCCCCCACTAAAGTCAACCATGTTACAGTGTGTTCTGTCACTCAGCCTGTCTGACTGGGCATGTTCTGGCAGGGAAGTGATGTCAATGCATACCCACTACAACGGCAGACATGCGTGTCAAATGTTCTGCACTCGGCTTATCTGAGGAATGGGACACCCTTAAGTTCTTGTGCTAAGTGCATGAACATACCTGCCAAGTACTTTAGTGTGTAAGTGCAAAGTCTCAGTATAGCTCACACACCACGTTCCAGCAGTGTTTAGAATGAGGGTGATGTGGAATCCTGTATGTGTACGAGCCAGATCCCCCCCCCCCCCCCCCACGTTTCTGGGTGTGGTACAGGTGGGGCTGTGTGCAGTTTATCCTTAAAGCTTCTAACTTCTGACCACTTTAAAAGCTCGATTGGTGTTTGTGTGAGCAGAGTGGTCTCTGTGTAGCAAAAGAGCACACACATCTCTCTAGAGGCATTTCCAAGGTTTATTTAGATTAGTTTCTAATATGCAGTTCTAACTGTACAGCCTTGGTAGAAGCTGCTTGTGCCTAATGATAGCACCATGCTAACCCTGGCCAAGCTACTGTCACTATAACACGCTTAGCACGCTAAGTATAACGCTTATGGCCGTCAGCCGTGCATCTTCCTGATATGTCCCATGACCCCCTCCCCAGCATGACTGGTGCCCTGCTGTCTTGTTGGGGGTGCCTCCTGTGCTCTGCTGGGACCCTTCGTTCAAAGTCTGTTGGCCTGGCTGTGCCGAAGTGCATAAATGTGCCAGTCCGCTGTGTCTGCTGGCTCTTTCAGAACTCCCTGCAGCTCCAGTGCTCCTCAGGGCATGTTCTCCTCAGGGCATGTTCCTCTGTGTCTGCTCGCTCTCCAGAGGTTCTGGAGCCCAGTGACTCGAGGTCCTAGAGGTAGGGCGTCTTTGTTAAATCTCCAACCATGTTTATGGGGGACACATTAAGAAGGTTCCTCCTCCCCCTGGAGATTACAGCCACAGCACTTAGACCCCTAGTCAGATCCTCTGCACTTTGTCTGTCTTTTGCTCTCTCCTTCTTTCCCTCCCTCCAGCTTTCTCTTTCACTCTCTGTCTGTGACCCCTCCCATTCCACCCTCCTTCCTGCAGGACTCTTGCGCATGGGGGGGTTCCCGTGACGAGACCACAGTACATGGCGGGGAAGGCTGGGTGACACCGCACTGGGAAGGGATGGTGTGGGATGTGTGATGGTGAAAGACGTGCCCTCAGACCCCCACACCACAGCTTGTGGCCTGATGTGTCAGGGTGAACACTGGCCCTCAGCTCAACACCAGGGCACGTCGGGAACACAGAGCCTTTCTCAGCCGGGGACATTGCTAATGTGTCAGGGTGTCCATCCTGGGCTCCATCGACCTGCAGGTCCCTTCGAGTTTCGAGGTGCCTCCTGCCCCCCCAGACACAGCATCTCTGACACCCCATACAAGGAGGCTACTGTTTGACCTTCAGAAGTTCATGTGTGGTGGGTGAGGCAGGGATAAAGGTGATAGGATGGAGGGCAAACAGTCAACAATGGTCATAACTGGACAAAGGGTCACTTTGGCAACTGTGTCCATGGGAACTTTCTCCATCACATCCATCTCAGAAAGTAGGGGGGGAGCCTGCTGACTCAAACCTGCTACACTACTGTATCTGCCCCACCCACGTTCACATCTCTTTGCAGGTTCAGCACAGGTGGTGGTGCATGCTAGGAAAGAGTTGACTGGGGGGAGGGGGTTGTATTGCCCACTCCCCCCCCCCAGGACACCACAGCCCCCTCTTGTGGGTCAGAGCTCTCCTGAGTGGGTTCAAGAGGCCTGAAGAGGTGAGTAGATTGCACTAACTCTTCAGATCCCGCTGTGCGTGTGATACCAGAGTGCTTCCTCTTTGGAGGTCAGAGGTCAGATCATGCTACACACATCCTACCTCCTTTCCCAACCCACAGCCAATCAGCAGCACTGCTATTTATTGCCCCCTTCTGTAGCATTCAAAGCAGGGGCCGAAGGGGAGTGAGATTTCTGCAGGAAGTTCCCTTTTTAAACCCTTCACTGTCCTTGAGGGGGCGCTGTTACGTTGACCAGTAGTTCCCAGAATTCTGAGCGACACCTGCATTTCATTGAGTCTTGGACCAATGGTTTCTCCTGGACAGCTGGTCCTCTGTTACACCTGAATGATGTTCACTGAGGGTTTTCTGTTTTTGGGGAACTGTGGAGGCAAACAGCAGAGACAGCTGAGCGGGAGCTGGGGTCCCTATGCAAATTATGATGAGCCCAGCCAATCAGAAAGCAGCGTTTTAAAAGAGGACACAGGTGGCAGATAGATAGAGGGGGTATGGGCTCACTGGTTATACCTTACTGCGCAACAGCCCCCCTGTCTGGTGCTCCGGAGTACTGCACTCTGATGAACTCTTGG
>JAOYFF010000010.1:250758-275915 GCA_025773925.1 Cryptomyrus ogoouensis | reverse complement strand
TGAGCGTTACCACGTGAAGGTCACATTAAATACAGTCTCTAGAGGCGTGAGCGTTAGCACGTGAAGGTCATGGATGACTAAATATCATCACTAAATGTGGAGAAAACTGAGATTCTGTTGTTTGGAAGCAAGTTTGCAGATAGGAATGCTATAATCTCCGCACTCCACTCCAAGGGGCTGAACTTTTCCCTCATCAGCTCAGCCCATAACCTAGATGTCATCTTAGATACAAGCTTCTCATTCAAATCATATGTGGATGCAGTATTGAAGGTGTACTCCCTCAGCTACATAATATCACCAAACTACAACAATTGCTTACTATTCAAGACACTGAGAAACTGATACATGCCTTTGTATACAGTAGGTTAGACCACTGTAATGCTCTGTTATCTGGGAGCACATACTGCACTTTAAACACTTTGCAGTCTATTCAAAATGCGGCAGCTTGAATTGTCACCAGGAGCAGGAAGTTTGAACTCATAACCCCTGCTCTTAGTTCCCTGCACAGGTTTCCTGTTAGGTTCAGGCCTAAAGGGCGTTGGTGAGGCTGATAGAGTGTTAGCGAGCTGGACCTCAGGGTGTGTGCAGCTAGTTGACTGACACAGTAAAGAGCTTTCTTGCATCGCTTTCTCCTGGGGGGATCAATCAGTAGGGTTAGCAGGACCTCTCCCCCAAAAATGAATTTCTGGCTTTGGGCCTGCAGGAGGTGTCTGATGACACCCTTTACTCCTCCAGGTGGGTGGAGTCTCTGTACTTGACCTCACCCTTTCTCAAGTGGAGATTAAAGAGGAGGTGACTTGCTCTCTTATTACTCCTGCTGCTGCCCAGCTCAGTAAAGCGGATTTAGGGCTGTGGGGGCAGGTAGGCCATCCGTCCTCCCCAGCCTCCTGTTTGCTGACAGCAGATTGCTGGGGGGGTCTGTCTGTTCCCCACAAAACACCCAGCCAGCTTGAGTCCATAGAGAACGAATCAGAGATGATGCTTCAGAAAGCAGTGGGCAGGGGGGAGGGGGGGGGAGGCTGGCTTACCTGCCCCATTGCTGGATGGGGGCTTTGTGGCCTGTGGGGGGTCAGACAGAAGCTAATGCTGACTTAGATCATGGGAGGGAGGATGTGGTGAAGGAGGCTGAGCTACAGAAGATGACAGTCTAGCAGCATTCAGCCGGGCATCTTTCAGAGACCTCAGCAGGAGCGTCAGGTAGACTGACGGTCAATACTGAGGGACCCTGACGGTCAATACTGAGGGACCCTGACGGTCAATACTGAGGGACCCTGGTCCCATTAGCCAGTTACCTGTGGCTGGGCGTCGGGGCCCAGACTTTGGAAACATAGTAAATTTATGAGCTGCTGTGCCCCCGCACGAACTACAGTACTTAGCGATATACGAAGCTTTCGGGAAATGCACCCCAGACGAAGTAGTGCAGGTGACCTTTCTCACCACTAGGGGGACTATCGCTTTAGAAACGGAACAGGTGCACGAATTACAACAACACAATTAAATCTTTATCAAAAGAGGGGGTGGGGCCCCGCCAATCACTTGTGCGCGGCATGTACGACCATGTTGAAATAATATAATATAATATGATATAAATTCTACTAACAATCTTTGTTCACATTGCTCTCCCATTGGGGTATTAAAATTAACGCAGGTTAAGTCATGGAAGATATAACGACTGTTTTATAAGATACATACCCAGATTGCACACATATGTTGAAATGACACTGATTCCATGTCAGACAAAAAGGTTGAAACAACGTTGATCTTCAATGTTTCACTTTATATCAACATTGAATCAAGGTTTTGTCACCATCAATTTTTCAATATTGAAAATCTGACCAAAAATCAATTCAGTTTCACCGTTGATAATTTAACATTGATCATTATTCAATGCATTCAACGCTGAAACAATAACATGGTGCTATCTGGAATAATTATTATTGTTTGTAATTATTTATTTATTGCGGTATTACACTAAAATCCACAGTATTAAACAATGAAGAATCGTTATTTCTTCACGTAACATTTGCGCATTTATTCTGGCATGGGCTGCGGTGGCGGGGAGGCGGATAGTACAGGACCAAAAAGTGAAAATCCGGATCAAGTTTTTGTTTTAACCAACCTGCTGAGTATTAAGAACAACAGTCACAGAGAACTCAACCAGTTGGTTGAAACTTCTTTCTTTCTGGACTTGAAGTGTCCACCTGTGACCGGTGGTAATGTTTTCCTGGGGCGCCACACAGATTAAGACCGGTGTTCTGTCGAAAAATTGCTGCCTTATCGAATTTTGCTACCGTAGCGCGATTCCAGACCAAATACCATAGATTTTAACGACCTCGGATAGTTTGGCGCTTCTGGGAACCCGTACTCGATGACGAAAGCGTTTGTTTTACTATGTGACGTTGTGCCCTGAAGATGGCTGACG
This sequence comes from Cryptomyrus ogoouensis, assembly GCA_025773925.1. Taxonomy (NCBI): domain Eukaryota; kingdom Metazoa; phylum Chordata; class Actinopteri; order Osteoglossiformes; family Mormyridae; genus Cryptomyrus; species Cryptomyrus ogoouensis. The sequence goes on along the minus strand of JAOYFF010000010.1, from coordinate 273,493 downwards.
GGTAAGTCCGGAGCTCCAGCCTGCTGTGGCTCGGGCCCTTACATACCTGCGTAGGGGCCGTGCATCTGAAATGCAGCCGTGTGGCTCGCTCCGTGTGTCAGTCCGCGGTGTCTGCTGGCCGCCGGGATCGCTGCTTTTGGGCCGTCGCGGCCGGAGGAAACGCGTCTGGGTCTGTTTACTGATAGCCAGGGGGCAGGAGGCCGTAACCGCTACAGGGGTATCGGCACCGCGACGGGATGAGGCTTGAGGGCCCGAGCCGCGGCTCCAGAGGGTTAATGAGCGACTTTATAAGCTCTGTAGCGCTCTTATTCCGGATTAATGTCTCTCGCTGTAGGGAAGGAGGTTGGTGGGGAGGCTGGTTCCAGCAGAGCTTCCAGGCAGTCCGGGATAAGGTAAACCCGGCCATCTAACCCTAACCCCAAGCCTCTCGCGATGTGTAAGTAATCTGTGACCGTGTGTGCCTGCGTCCTGTGTCCTGCCCAGTCCGCCGAGGCCTACGAGTTCCTGAAGCGGGACTTGTCCGAGTTCGGCAGTGTGGTGCAACATGACACTGCCTGCTCCATCGCGGCCACGGCCAGCGCTGTCCGGAGCCGGCTGGCGGTGAGTGTGGGGCGACCAGGGGGCGACCAGGGGCCGCGCGGAGGAGCGCGTGACCGCGGTAAAAATAACTCTGCTCTGACTGCTGTAATAGATAGAAACAGTCTGAGTAGATATTGAGCAGGCGCTGTGTAATGCGCAGTGTGGATAAACCGCTGAAGCTGTTCACAGGTGGAGGGCACCTCAGAGACCACAGAGAAGGTGAAGAAGAGCCTGTCTAACATTTTGGGGGTGATTACGGACACCCTGGCCCCACCCCCTGACAAAACCATTGACTGCGATGTTATCACGTTGATGGCCACGCCCACGGGGACCACGGAGGAATATGACAGCGCGAAGGTGACCGTCATTCGCTGAGTTCCTTACTTTTCCTCTGATACTGTAAGTGAGGCAGAATTGGCCAGTGGGTGTGGTAGCCTGACCCCTGGCAGTGCATAGCACTGCCCGACACGCTGAGTGTCATCTTCCTGGTTGCGGTGTGTTCGTGTGAGAAAGCGTCTCCCTGCTGTGTGTGAAAGCTCTGCCCCCAGCACATGTGTTTGCCCCCAGGCTCGTCTGTACAGCCTCCAGGCAGACCCAGGGACCTACTGCAATGAGCCTGATGGTGAGCCCCCCCCCGCCGTGTCGGGTGTGCATGCAGTGGTGGCGATAACTGGTGCTCATTCTGGGTTATGAGCAGGTGTGATGTAACTGTCAGGCAGCCTGCTGAATGCCAGAGTTAGGGGTTCGAGCTGAGGCGTACCAGCCAATGGCTGCATTCTGTATCCACTCTGCTTTTCATCAGGTCCTCCAGAGCAGTTTGACACCTGGCTCTCCAGCTTCCATTTAGAGGACAAGAAGGGCGAGATCTCAGAGCTCTTGGTCAACAGCCCCTCCATCCGGGCCCTGTACACCAAGATGGTACGACCCACCCTGCTGTGTCGGCTCTCCTGGGGAGTTTCCACAGGTGTAGCAAGGGGGGTGACTGCTTTTTTTCTTGTGTGGTGTAATAACCCACCGTGATTGTGGCTGTTTGTTCTGTAAATGACAGGTCCCCGCCGCTGTGGCACACAGTGAATTCTGGCAGCGTTACTTTTACAAGGTTTTTCAGCTGGATCAGGTACAACCCTTTGGGGAGAGGGGGGTGGGCTGTATGTGGGTCTGCAGGTTAAGGCACATCTGAGCTGGCTGTGGGCCCAAACCACATGGCTGGTAATTTAAATGTAAATCCTAAAATATTGTTGTTATTGTTATTCATTACTGAGGACTAGGGCTGTCTCCATCACGCCTCGATGTAATCGCGATTATATGCCTCATCCGCAGTCAACCAGGGCTTTGGATGATGGTGAAACATTTGTCAGGACGCCAGCTTTTTGCTGCTTTACGGACATTTACTTGCGCCCCACAGATTGGTAAGCAGATCACTAGTGTGCCTCAGATATTAGTGAAAGGTAATAGTCTGTGTAAATTCAGCGTATCCTTATGCTTATTAAATTCAGTTTACTGTTTTAGTAAATCATGGAAATAAAATGCAATGAAGAAAGGGACAGCTCAACAGCTACAACATCTTTTGAAAAAGGAAATATTATGGATAAACAAGGAAAAAAGATGTTGGTGGTGTGGTGGTATTTTTGCAGTGTAAAATCCGACACATTTATTAAACATTAGGATACGCTGAATTTATACAGATCACTAACTTTTGGGCGATGTTGTAGCTGTTGATCTGTCCCTTTCTTCAGTGCCACTTCAGTGCTTTTCGCTTCCATGATTCACTGAAACGTTAGTATGTGGCGTGCTCCGCTAGCTGAATAAGGATATGCTGACTTTATACAGACTACTGCCTTCTGGGCGTCATAACACATATCTGATTAATTTTTAGGGACACCACTAAACTGCTTACCAAACTGGGCACAAGTAAACGTCTGTATGGTACAGAAAAGCCGCCACCGGGACAATCTAAAGCCCTGGTGATGACTGCGCATGCGGCATATAATCGCGATTACATCGTGACATGATCGTGACAGCCCTACTGAGGACTGATGTAATGCTTTACAGTACAGCCAAACTGCCATCTAGTGATCAAGTCTTGATTCAAGCCTGTCTGCTGCCTGCAATGTTGGCTGTTGGAATCTGCCATGGCTGTAAATCCTGAAAACTGTAAAAACTAAAAGAGGCTGACTGCCGGGAGCCCTGCTGCCTGGGGCAGCCTGTTCCTGAGCGTGATGCTGGGACTGACCTGGGTTCTGCTGGAGTCTTTTAGACTTTAACCTTCTGGACAGGAGGCGGCCAGGAGAGTCGCGCTGAAGCAGAGAGCGGAGCGGACTGCCCATTCCGAGTCCCCTAGATGGGAGGAAGATGAGGAGGAGGAGCGTGCCCGTGGTAGGTGACATACCCGATGTGGCTCAGAAGTTTCGAGGTCTTTGCTCACGCAGATCATGGTTTTGAATACCAGAGTGATGATATCACTGTTGGGCCTTTAAACCCACGCGTCATTCAGAGGGGTGTTCACTATTCACATGAGCAGTACACATGACATGCACCTCGTTCTGATCCTAATTGAGCTTGGCTGCGCAGTCTGACCATCTGTAGACAGAAGGCGCTCACAGCCCAAACCCCTCCTCTGTTCTCAGACCAGTTCTTTGGGGCGACTTCTGTGGCCCGGTGGGAGGAGCCTCTGCTCTCATCCCCCGAGCAGGCTGAGCTGGCCAGCGAGAGCTGCAGCCTCCCGACCCAGCTGGAGAAGCGGCCCGAGGAGGCTCAGGCTCAGAAGATGACCGAGGTGCCCATTGAGGAGCCCCAGGCTCCAGGAGACCCCCTGCAGTCCTTCCAAACTCCAGCACCCAGCGTGGGACTCAACACGAATGCACCACCCACCCAGGATGCGGCAGCAGGAGGTGGAAAAGCAGAAAACGAGGCCACGGGGCTGAAGGTGCCCCCTAGGGGCGAATCTGGGAGAGAAGAGGGGCCGCAGGACCTCCGGGTATTTGAGCTGAACTCTGACAGTGGCAAGTCTACCCCCCCCAACAGTGGCGGGAAAGGTGAGAAAGGATGGAGCTGCTCTGTCTGTGGTCAGGGGGGGGTTGGGGCCAGGTGTACGGAGCAGTATTCTGTAAGGCTCGCGTCCTGAGGGCTGTTTTTGCACAGCGTCCTCTAGTGGCTTGTTGGTGGGATGAGTGCCCACTGGCTCTTTTCTCTGGCTGACTTCAGGTTCCAGCACAGACGTCAGTGAGGACTGGGAGAAGGACTTCGACCTGGACATGACTGAGGAGGAGGTTCAGCTTGTGCTGTCCAAAGTCAGCGGCCCTGGGGAGGTACCAGACGCTCGTCGCTCCTGTGTGGGGAAGGCTCCATGTGTGAGAGGCAGCCTGTACGGTTGGCTTGAGACTCTTGGGTGTGTTTCTGTCTCGCAGCTGGAGGAGGAGGACTGGGAGAGCTGGGACTGAAGAGGAGGCCCAGAGCTGCTGTCACACTGTGGACCTCCTGGCCCATGGCGCCCCCTGGTGTCACTCCTACTCCATGCCGTCACCATTTCCCTTGCTGCCTCTGCTCTCGGGTCGCCAGCGGGCGGCTCTTCCTGGGACTGCACGCTGTCGCTCAGAGACGAGCGCTCGGCAGATGGAGGCGGATATGCCCTCCTCTTGTGATTTCTGGCTTCGGGGGTAATATCGTGTTTCTGTGGGAGCTTTGAGCCGGTGTCTGGGGCGGCTGGCCCTCCGCCTGCTGGAGGAGCAAGTGGCCGCCCGGGCCTCAGAGGCGGGGGGGGCCGGGCTGCGCACCATTTAATGTAATGTCACCTTTGCACTTTTCCTCCTGTATAGAGCAGCCATTCATAAATCTTTCTGGGTGTAGGATTGTCATAAAGCAGAGCTGATTATTAATATTTGAAGTGTAAGATGATATATATTAATATTTTTGTGTAACTAATGTATTCTTGCTTTGTATTATCTGGACTTGCTAAGCGCCCGCTGTCATATGCAAGTTGAAATAACTGGGTTAAATAGAAAGTTCTCAGCCGTGTCCTGGGGCACTCAGTCCCGGATCTCTGACCGCTGGCCCTCACTCGGCCTCTTGGCCGTGCGGTCTCACGGGGCCCAGAGGTGGGGGGGGCTGGGCTGAGGAAGACAGCTGAGCAGAATGAAAACCTCCTTCGTGTCTTAATGTCACGCCCCCTCATCCCCAGCTGCATGTTTGTGACCTGAGTGTGACAGGCTCTCTGTTGATTGGCCCATCATACAGTCACATGACCAGAGCTGGACGCAGCTGGGAATAATAACCTAAGGTTTGCTGTACAGCGCATGTCTGACATTTTCTCCTTGATGGAGGCATATGTTTATCCATTCCTGTTTATATTTTTTGCTAATTAATAAACATAGTGCTGTCATTCTTGTGAGCAGGAGAGCGTGTTTCTAAGCGATGTACTAATATTTCAGAAATATACAGACTTTACAATTAAACTAGGTGCATATTAGCAGTGTTTAGGACTCTTTCGTAATTAAGGCAAATGCAAGAATAGTCTTACTATTACTTGCTGGTGATGTAGCATTGTGGTATGTTGCTGTTCTTGAGGGATGGGATAGAGGGATAATGGGTGACGTGTGTGTGAGTAAGGCTGAGTAAGAGGCCCGTCCTCATGAAGCTGCAGGGAAACAAGGGGACTCCCCACAAAGGCTTAAAAAGTACAGGCAGGCTGTGTCTGCCTGTCTGCCTGCCTGCCTGCCTGCCTGCCTGTATGTCTGCCTGCCCATGTGCCTCTCTGCCTGTCTGTCCGTATGTCTGCCTGCCCATGTGCCTCTCTCTGCCTGTCTGTCTGTGTGTACCTGCCTGCCTGCCCATCTGTATGCTAAACTGTAGCAAAGCCTGGTGGTAGCGGACAGCATATCTATCTTCCAGGGTTTGCCTATTGCTGTCTGCCTTGCTGCCATACTGCCTTTGGACGGCAGATGGCGCTGCTGCTTTCCTGATGCTCCCTTCGTTTGGTTGGGGATCTCCATATTTATTATCTGTCGCAGCATTCCTGTAAGTGCTTCAGTTTGACATGGTCTCCGTCTCCGCGGACGTACTGTGCCTCGCTCTCTGCAGGCCCTGCCGTCTGCCTTTATGTCTGCGCACACACGCAGACCCGCACACTGCGCCTCGCTCTCTGCAGGCCCAGCCGTCTGCCTTTATGTCTGCGCACACACGCAGACCTGCACACTGCGCCTCGCTCTCTGCAGGCCCTGCCGTCTGCCTTTATGTCTGCGCACACACGCAGACCCGCACACTGTGGCTCGCTCTCTGCAGGCCCTGCCGTCTGCCTTTATGTCTGCGCACACACACAGACCCGCAGCATTGCTGTGGCATGTAGGTCACGCTGGTACAGCCATACCACATGCATGTATGCACGTGACTGTATGTGAGTTTCTGTGTGTGCGTCTGTGTATCTGTGTTTCTATGTCTCTATGAATATATTCACTGATGAGACTTTTAAGCACTTATGTAAGTCGCTTTAGCTAAAGGTCTCTGCAAAACGTCATAAATATGTGTGTGTCTCTATGTGTGTTTTTCCTGCACGTACAGTAACAGTTGTGATGCGTCCTGGTGCTGTAGTGTAAGGGATCTGAGCCACCAGTCGCCTTCATTTGTGTTTCACTTTCATAAGCGAGTCTCTGATGTCTGGCCCTAAACTGGAAGCTGCTCCTTCCCCTGTCTCTCTCTCGGTCGGCTCCCGTCAGACAGCCGATCTCTCTCTCTCTCCTTTGTTCTCTTCATTATTCCTCTGTCTACCGCTCTGGCCATCTTTGGCCAAGGTCAGGTGGCTCACCCTGCCAAAAACAACGACCCGCCGTGGCTGTGTGATATGGATCATGTGCTGGTTACTCCTGTTCCAGTGCAGAAGGTACCCCAGTGATGACAGGCGTTCTCACAGACTTTTCCTTTTCTGATGAGAATTTGTTTGATTCAGCAGCTTGGCAAGCTGGTTAAGGCACTGACCACTGCGGGGGGGGGCAAGGGGGGGGGGGGGGGGGGAGGTTAGCATGATTCCAAGGGCCTTTGAATGACAGGGACCCTGAAAAACATTATTAAATTGGTCTGGGTTAGGGGTCCAATATGATATGCTTGCATGGGGCCCAAAATCTCTAATGCCCCCCCTGCCTACAGACCCCACACTATGCAGCCATCCATCTTCCTCAGTTCAGCACCCCCCGGGTTTACCGCTGACTGCTCTATTTAAACTTGAGTCATAATTACACAGGACGATGGAAACGAAACAATCTACACAATGCTAGGAAATGGAGGTATATTTAGGCTCTTTATTGAATAAGCCGCAGTAAATCAAGCAGTATTTCATTGTACAGCCTCGTCTCTCCTCTGCTTGTGCTTGAAGGACACGAGGTGTTACTCATGTGAGGTACAGTGTTCTCATCAGCTACTGCCCAGCCAAGCGCCCTCGTGCCCCCGCGCATTAAGCCCGAAATATCCCGGCGTTAACCAGCACACCAAATGGCAACCTGAACCCAAGTCTGCCCATATCAGTGTTTCATCCATTACATGTCAGGTTCTTGCCATGGGTTCCTTGCAGAGTCTCAGTTTAGTTATTGTGGGCAGAGTGTCGGGCATCTGACCTTTCTCCTGTTGCCATGGCCACAAAGCACGGAGACAGCAAACCATCCTGTATTGTTGTGACACCAGAGGTGTTGCTCCCGGCCTCTTGGCTGGCTCTGCCGGGTATCCCTGTTCCACTTTAGTGGAGCTGCTGAAAGATTGCTCCCAAACAGCCCCCCCTTCTTTATCGGAGGTGTCCTCTGGAAGCCTTTTCAGGAATCACACAGCTAGAGAACTTTCCTGAAAGCCATGTCAACTCCTTACACTCGTAAAAGCAGCATAATAGTTATGCGCTCACACCTGTCCAAACAGGGGGGGGGGGGGCTTTTTAGACCATTCTAGTTGCGTTCAAGCATGGCGGTTCAGCTCGCTCCTTCTCACATCGGTATTGATTTTGATTATTTTTCGAGAAGTTGCCTCAGCATAGGTGAAATTTCAGTATCTGTCTGGTGTCAGCACACTTGGTGGGGGAGCTGCCTTTTTCTCCTGGAGAATTTCCCATTTCAGCAGAAGAAGTTTACTCAAGAAAACAACTGGAAGGTTATTCACCGCGCCCAAGGACCTGTAGGAACATATGAGTAACGCTCCTCCATTTTAAGTCACGTTTTCGTCTCAGTAACTCGTTTAATCTCGCTGACCGATCATCTTTTAACACTGAAAGCTCTTCCACATAATCAAAAAACGCCAAGTAAACTCAGCAGTAATTAGATGGAAAGAATTTAGGAGGAGTGGTCAGCGTTCGGGTTAATGATGCCATTTTTACCCGCGGTGCAGTAACGGAGGCACGTGTCAACCATTTTTCCCAGGATTCTCCAGCAGCTGGGGTCCATGGCCATGTGACCTATTGAATGGGGAGTGTGTAAGTGGTGCTGTCAACACAAGGACATAAATAAAGCTAAAGATAGGGCCACGTTGCAGAGGCAGACCCTATGCTGGTCTTTTTATAGACATGCTTTGATTAATAAAAGAGAGTGCCGGCTAATTTTGACCCTGAGTCTTGGAAACTTCTAATGGTCCCCTAAGCGTATGACTGACTGACCCCTTCCCTGGACACCCCCTCCCCCCAAATGGGGGGGGGTGCTTACTGGAGATAGGGCGCAGGCTGCCGGGAAAAAAAAGCCTGCAAAGTATTTGCCAAGAGTTACTGTGTAAAAATCCAGAGTGCCTAAGGATTGTAAGTGTGAGAAAAGACAGGTTCTCCTTGTTGAAAACCTTCTGGGGCAGGGGGAGGGGATGGATGGTTAACCTGCTGAGCATCTAGGCTGGAGAGCTAATGAGCTAATGTTATGCAAACCTGACTGTTGCTGGAAGTGGGGGTCAAAGTTCACACGTTGTTTGTTTCCCCTGCAGGGCTGGGATGCTGTGGCTGTGGCACCCTACTGCTACACAAACTCACAAATACCCCCCACTGTTAAAACTAGAAGCATGAAGAACGGTCCCAGAATTTGTATATCTCCCGTTCTTTAAAAACTATGTATGGATGATATATATATATTTGAAGTTGGGTGCTGATCATTGTATGTTCTTGTACATTGTATGTAAATTGTATATGGCATGTATATTGTACGCTGTATATATTGTATGTATATTATTTGTCCTCACCATTCTGGTGTTCACTACCAGTCCAACGTTTTTGCGCACAGTAAGATTTTCTACATTTACATGTTACTCATTTAACATTTACCAAAAATACACTCAGTATTCGTTGCTAGCTAATAACTTTACAGCATGTTTATCATTTCAGAACCTTTATTAGCAAGAAAATGTCATATTTTGGGTTCTTCGAAGTAGTACTTTAGAATGTCTACAAAATTCAAGACATTCATTCTACAAGGGACATTAAATACTGCTCTGTTATATGGCATGAAACAGTTAACTAGTGCATTTAAAGTTAAAGGACAGCCTAGAATCTGACTCTGCCATCACCACACAACCAGTTAATAGGATGTCAGACATGCGCTGTTACAAACTCTTTCCATGTTACAAAGGAAACTTGTTTTATTTGGAATAAAAATTTTGCAGTTTATGAAACAAATGCAAACGTGGTAAAAACCTGTGGTGTGTAAAAACATTTGACTGGTAATGTATGTTATTTATTGTTATTTATCATTATATGTTATAAGGTTGAATGGAAGTATTAATCAAGTATTTCATTTTACTTGTACAAATAACAATAAAGCTTTTGAATATTTTTTGTGATATTTTATCTAAAATTGGTTGATTACTATATGGGGGATTAAACAGGGGAATTTTACAGGGCAGAATCTGTGAGTGAATGAATGAATGAAGGTTTAAAGAATGTGAAATACCCCAGAGAAGTCAGGTGACTAACGAGACAGACGTCTCAAAGTCTGTTTACAGCATGCGGTTGCCAGAGGAACATGGCACAGACCTGACATGTCAATGGGAAGAGTCACCTGACGACCGCGTCAACCAAACGTCTCCAGGAAGGAGCAGCACTGTCACCAGGACTGAATTCCCAGTAGCTGCCTCAGAAGTTTCCAGCTTTCCGGCCGACCTGACCTGACACCCGACCTGGCTGCGGGGGAAGGGGCTGAGCTGGGGGGGCGTTTGGTCATCCGAGCCCTGGCAGAGCGTGGGCCTTGGCAGGGGCGCTGATCCCGGAACCCGAGCACCGCGTGGGGAGGTGATGGCGCGGAAGTGAGGCCGATTATGACAACACGACTCCCTCCCGTCAGCCTGACCCACAAATGGCTCAGCCCCCGTGGTGGGTGGCAAACCAGAAGCGTGAAGATGCGAGCAAATGTAGCTCCATACTGGGAGGGGGCCCATGTGACCCGTCCCAATACAGAGAAACCAGTATAGAATGAAAATGGGTCAAGTCATTGGACAATGTTAACCAGTGAAGGTAAACACCCAGTGACTCCTACTGAGTGCTACCCAATGCAAGCAATTACATTAACCTATTCTCCTATTTAGTGCACTTTTATGAAAATGTCTTCAAACCACCTCCTTTTATCTGATGAGAAATGTAGGTCATTGATTTTATTTATGGGTACAACAGCAGTGACCGTTAACAACTGGTATCACCCCGTGGAAGAAAACATATTTGTAATCAAAAGGCTGGTGGCTCATCTGCCCAGTACCTAAAATAATAATAATATATAAGCAGATAAATTGCATGATCTTTGAACTGTTTTGAATGCAAACATCTCCTAAGCAACTTCATCTTCCTGCAAAGCTAAAGGTCCCAATTTCAAGTCTGACTGGCCTCTTTAAGAAGCATTTGGGGGTGTTTTAGTAATTTGTGGGTGACTTGGTGTGCATTTGTGTCACAGGCTGGTGATGGTCATGTGTCCTGTCCTGTACTTGTGCTTTGTACTTTTTAGGATTGGATCTCACTATAGATACCTTTATAATGCATTATAATGGTGGGTATAAGCATTAGTGATGCTTTGTACTGCATTATTATTATTATTATTATTATTATTAGAGCGTCATAAAGCATTCATAGTCCATTATAAACATGACTGTGATGTGTTGTGCCTTTTAATAAATGTTTTAGCCATGTTTATAATGCTTTATGAATGCATTATGATGCATTATGAATGTGGTTATACATTACTAAACACATGGCCTTAAGTGAAGTGTTAGCCATGGTAATATTGAAAATAGAGTTACATTAAGCTTTGGCCAATGGTCCTGTGCCGCTCAGCCTTGCTAGCACAAGGACACGGCTCTCAAACGGGCTTTGTTGGTGGTTAGTGAAAATGCAGCTTTCCAAAGATTGTGTGAGCCAGAAACACATTCAAAGGCCTTAATGAAACATCCATCCTCTGAAGAGGGAGCCTTGGAGGCTGGGTGTTGCTGTTAATTTCGCAGATGTACCGCACTGAATAAGCTGAAGGTTATGGGGGACGCCACTGCCCAGCACAAAGGCTGAGGGGCCGGCTGGGGATGCTGTCACATGTCTGTAGGTACTGTACCATGGGGGGCGGGGGGCAGACTGTACATTTCCAGTGCATCGCTAAATAAAGACAACATGGTGCATGTGTGCTACGGGTATTTCTGGACACAAAGTATTTTGGGCCGATGTCTATTTTTCGATGGGTGAGAGTGACAGATTACTTTTATTGAGGAATGGAAGATGGGGGGGGGGGTTTATTTATGCGTAACCATGGTTGCAGAATGCCGTGTCAATGGAATGGAGTGCAGATGGATTCCAGTGTGATTTGTGGTATTTGACCTGGCCTTCAAACCCTAGGCTGATGAGTGGTAGAAGAAAATGCTCTGATTGTTCACCAGTGCGTGTGTATTTGAGTTTCAGTTCTCAGTCTCAAAGACGGAAATGGGTGATCTTAAATACAGACAGAATAATAATAATAATAATCAGAAGAAGAAGAAAAATGAAGAAAATGATGATGAAGAAGACACAGGGAGTTCCATATGTAGTTTGGGATCACAGATCACAGTATTGTATTGTTTTTTGACAGATTAGGGATGTATATCATTTACATCTTTACACATTTAGCAGATGCTTTTGTCCAAAGCGACCTACAAGTCAGGCAAATAGCACAATACAAACATATGTACTGACAAGGATTTAATTAGGCGTAAGTGCAGCTAGGCTGAGCCTCCAGCGAATGCCCAGGTACAAGTGTGAGCAGTTTTTGAGCAACAGCAACACAACTTCTAACTCAACTTCTAGACACAAGAGATAGGTAAACATAAATACAATATATATACTGTTCAAAACTATGTTTGATTTTGTGCCTGTGTGAGGTGTAGTGGAAATGTGTAGTGTAGTGAAAATAAAGAATGTGAAAATGTGATTTAAAAAAGTAAACAAAGCAACAAATAGCAGCACCTTTAGAGGGTAGATAGGAGCAGTGGCAGTCTTTGAGGTTGGGGGCTGACAAGTGGGGGTAGATTTGGGCCTTGGGGAGCAGCAGGGTGTTAAGGAGCTTGACTGCCTGAGGGAAGAAGCTGCCGCATTGTCTGGAAGTGATGGTTCACATGCTCCAGAACTTTCTGCCAGATGGCAGGCGGGGGAGCGGTCTGTGGGATGGGTGGGAAGGTCTGTCACCACGCTATTTGCATGGCGGATGACATGTTTCCTGTACGGTTCGGTGATGGGCGGAAGAAGAGCCCCCATGATCCTCTCTGCTGTCCTCACTGTCCAGTGCAGAGGCTTGTGGTCAGCAACACTGCACTTCAGTGAGCAGTGGGAGAGGAGCCCCCATGATCCTCTCTGCTGTCCTCACTGTCCAGTGCAGAGACTTACGGTCAGTGACGCTGCACTTCCTGAACCAGATGGTGATGCAGCGGCAGAGGATGCTCTCATTGGTCCCTCGGTTGAACGTGGTGAGGACGGGAGGGTGGAGGCTGGCCTTCTTCAGCACGTCAGTCAAGATGGCAGCAACCAGGTCACAGTGGCCACATCGGGTCCTAAATATGGTCCAATATTTGTACATTGTAATACCCAGTATATCATTTTACATTTCTATGTTGACCAGCACAACTGGCAAACAAGTTTACAACCTGTGAGCATTTATTAAACATCAGCAGTCAATGCCAAACGCACCCAGAAGGAGACACACTAGTGCAACTATGCAGCTTCTGCACTATTTGGGCCTGCACTGCAAATCCTCCGTATCTACCAAAGCAAGGACCTAATAGGATTATTCAAGGACCAGAAATGCAACATAAGAACATTCAGGGAATGTAAAGTGGCACCAGGCTAGTGGATAAATTCATAGAACAGATGGGTCTTTTTAGATTAGTTTCCTTTATTTTATTACACAAATTTTTTTGCAGCAGTCCAAATGGTCCATTAACACATAACAGGTAATTAAAAATGTAAACTGAGGTATAACTAGAGTGCAGTGTAGAAGAAAATTGACATATGAACAATTTTGGACATAACACATCACACAGGACATAACTTAATAACACCATAAACCCTCCATGGGCATGAAATACCATAAATAGCATAAGCTGCAGTAAATGCGATCACCAGTGCAATTAATACAAGTGCAGTTGGATGTAAACATTTAAACATTGAGGTGTTTCTTGAAGGTGAATTCCGATGACAAGATGGGTGGGGAGTCTGATGACTGGATGTGGTTCTGCAGCTCACCAGGGAACCATATTAGAACCACATTAGAACCATCTAGAGTGACATTTCTCATGTGGTGAAGGCAGCTCCAAGCGGCATTGGTTTGCTGGCTGGAAGGGGTGAGATGGGACGTAGGTCTTGAGGAGCGTTTTGATATAAATGGATGCCTGTACAATGATGGACCTGTAAGCCAGCATCAAGGACTTCAACTTAGTGCCAACAGGGAGCCAGTGAAGAGCGTCAGGGAGGGGTGTGACATGAGAGCGTTCAGGCTGATGAATGTCAGACGTGCTGCTGCATTTTGAATCATCAGCAGTGGTCTGATAGCACAGGCTGATAGGCCTGCTAGTAGAGAGTTGCAGTAGTCTATTCGTGAGGTAACAAGTGCTCACAATTCCTGTTACCATGACAAAAAATGAGCAGGCCATGCTCTCATACTCAAATGCTCGCATGACTCTCGAAATCTGAATTTATCGACACAGAACCCAGTCCTAGGATGGATGGTATTGCTTGACTGGTTAGTATTATGTGGAGATAAAATGCTGAAATGAGTATGAAACATTTCAATGGAAATTCAGTATGTGTGATTACGCCTGTGAATCTATTTGTCAGCAAAATTGAAATTCATCATTTTATTTTTAAGCCAGTGATGTCTCCATGCTCAACTTCCTGTTTGCTTCAAGCAGAAGACCAGAAATAGAAAATATATATTTGTACAAAACCTATAATGAAATACAGTATTCATCAAGGTCAGATGAAACGTCAGTGTTTCAAAAACACCGCCATAAATAAAAGATATTTGCTGCTTAAAATATGGTACAGAGCTATTTTTATTTCAGCTAAAGCAGTTTATATTACATGCAATTGACTGATTTTCTACATTTTGTGCTTGCTCAGGTATCTCCAGCCTTAAGGAAACACCTTGAATGCTATTCTGAGGAACCTGTCTCAGAAGGTGTGTTACATATATCCAAGCTGGCCGGGTTCATCAATTATTTACAGAGCTACAAACAGAATATCCCCATGTGTCCAGCAAGATTCTGCTTTCTGCTCAGGTTTTTGACAGACGAGACTATGGGCTGATTGGTAGGCAAATCCGAGCCTCCTCCAAACTGCATCTGTACGAAACAGGTTTTGTCTTACTGACTCCCACTCTATAAGTGTTAGGTTACTCTACCAAAAATAAGTACGCATCCTCATTTTGACAATTTAGGTTGGTGTCTGCCAGCATTTTCACCTGCAGTTACTGTCATTTGAAAACGCAAAATTGAAGTTGCATGCATTATTAGACCACTCATGCAGATATTGATGTGGTTCTATATTTTTCTTACTTTACTTGTCAACTCCAACTTGTCGACTTGCTGGTAATCGTGAATCTGGACTTTTTCCTCACAGATTGTGGGTTTGGATAGAAATCATGTGGTAAGCAACAATACATATTTTCAGCATTTTTGGACCGTCATACCAGTATTTCACTCAGTATCATCAATTGCACTTGTATAAAGCAGTAGTCTTCACCTAAAAATTAAAGTATTAAAAGTTTTCCGGATTATCCATTTCCATTGTTTCCTTTCAGAATCCATTGCATGATTCTGGATATACGTGTATGAACTTCCTTTTGCGTACTATGAACGCAGGATTGATGGTCGTTTCAGCTGGAAAAGGTGGCCAATACTGCCCTCAAGTGGAATGCTTCATTACAACAGTTAATCGGCGCTAATTTATTATATCAGGAAATGTTTTTTGTTTTAAAATCATGTTTATTATATTAAATGTTAGTATTAAATAGAAAATAAAAGTACATTAATGAAAGACAAATTTCAAAACGCATCACTTGGAACAATTTAGGTAGTTAGAATTCAATGAGGTTTAAAAATAAAGTGAAACGTAAAGTACTGATAAAAAATGAAATTAACAATCCAAACAATGATTCAATGGAAACAAATGCTCACCCTAACAGAGACAGCAATGAAACAGCACTCAGCACTTGGACGTAAAACTGCAAAGCTGACACACAAAAACATGTAAAAATACTTCAAATACATACAACCTCCATGTACGTCAAAAACCCAAAGAAAATGATTCTTATTCCAATATATAGACTAATAATCCAAGCTGGACTGGGTACTTTTGCCAGTACAAGCAAAAAGTCATTAACATTCAGTAAAAAAAAAAAAAAAAAAAAAAAAAACAGTAATGAGAATCTGGAATTACTGATCCAACTGGTTTTAGTTTCCCTGCTAGCAAATTACGATCCACATAACAAATCATGTGACATGCACCTCCTCTACTGAGCCATCTTAACTATCCTTGGAGTGATGTGTCCACCTTAAGTAGCAGCAGAATCTTAAAGTTATAACGATCTAAACTACTTTATCATTAAAGGAGCCATGAAAAAAGAAATAAATTAAGCTTTTATCAATTATTAATCACAATAATACTCAGAAAAACCCTTCAGGTACATCATACTGATGTCACATGTGACCAAATAAACCAATCACAATCGTAACATCTGCAGCCACTGAAACTTATTGGTAAAGGCAATGCACTGAACAGTAGAGTGCCTATGCAGACCTAAGTAAGACCGACTGCACTTCAGTACAGTGTCAGCTCACTTTCAAAACCAGCTCCGTCCATCAGAGAGAGGGTCAGTGACAGCTGATTCCTCTAAATTAACTGTCTATTCAACAGGATGAATTGGACAAGAATGTATGTGGGTAATGGCAACAAGAGTGACAGTAAGCTGCAGTACAATTTTGTAACATCTATCCGAAGCCAAGGCTTTCTGTACAGTAAAAACACAACTTAGGCTACTTAACACTAACCCCACAAACTGAGATTAGATAGAAGAAAGGAACTGCCCCAATAAGCCCCGGAAAGTTCTACGGAGGGCACAGGGTCCCCGGCTCCCATTTATCCTCTCTGGCCTTGGTGAGGTCGGAGTTGAAGTAGACAATGGTGACTGTGATGTCGTCACGGTACATCCTGGCAAGGTCGTCGGGTAGCGCCAGCATGGCAGAGAGGCGCTCCTGGTCAAGCTCCCCGTACTCGTTGGTGCCGACGGCGTGCCGGATGAGGTGCGTGGCGGAGTTGAGGTCGAGGGACGGCACGGCACAGCGGTGCAGCAGCAGGCTGTGCATCTGACCCAGGTTCATCTGCCGCTCGCTGGCCGACACTGGCGCCTGGAGGTGGACCCCGGTGAGGTGCTCGGCGGCCAGCCGCACAGCCTCGTCGTCGCTCAGCATGTCCCACAGCCCATCTGAAGCCAGGATCAGGAAGCGGTCCTTGGGCCGCAGCCGGTGGTAGGTCAGTTCTGGGGTCACCTCCAGGTAGGGCGGTGTGTGGTAGCTGGCCGGAGTGTACTGGTAGATGTCCAGGGAATCCAGGTCGCAGCTGTTCTCCAGCACGCTCTGCTGCAGCTCCTTGCTCCATTTGAAGCGCACGTCTCCGAAGGCCCTGAATGGCATCAGGATGCCCAGAAGCCGTTCGTCCTGCACCACCGTGGCCTCCTCCGCCTTGGGGTGCTGGGACCTGACCCGCGCCAGCTCCTCTTCATTCCGGGCGTTGTGGTCCCAGGAGAGCGGCAGGGCGCTCCACGAGCCGTCCTCCTCTTGCACCCCCAGCACTGCCCGGCAGTCACCGGCATTGGCCACATGGATGCCCTCCATGTCCACGTGTGCCAGACAGGCGGTGGAGCCAGCAAACGCCACCTGGATGGCTGTGCTCCTCATCAGGTCACTGTCCAGGGGCACCTGGGCCTCCAGGGAGATATCAGCATCCAGCCTGCGGAAGGCGTAGGCCAGGGCGTCACAGGGGTCCATGCCGTCGCCGTGCTCCTCGTTCTCCAGCAGCTCCTGCCAGAAGACCCGCAGGTGGCCCACATACAGGGAGGCCGACTCCCGGTAGATGTAGTCATTGTGGTGCTTGTACCACTGCAGGATGGGTGGGACGGGCTTGGTGTTCTCCATGGCGTACTCGATCTCCTCCAGGCTCCGCCGGGGCATGAGAGCCACTGCTATATAATAGAGGAGACGCTCACTCACTGCCTGGGCACAGGCATGGCCACCGTGCCCGTCGAACACGCCGAAGAGCATGCCCTTGGTCTGCAGGCAGGTGGCGACACTGCGCCGGTCTTCATTGGGCGCGTTTGCCGGCAGCTGGTTGCTCTCAAACCGCAGCACGGGGCTGAGGCCCCGGCCATCGAACTCGGGGATCCGCACGGTCTGCTCATTGGCCCGCAGAAGGCCATTGATCTGCGCACCAGTCAACCGGAAGTCCACCTTCTCAAGAGAAGACTGCCTCTGGGAAGAGGGGGCTCCACCATCAAACTCAGGGCTACTGCTGGAAGAGGACCTGGCTGCCCGAGTCCTTCTGGGCCGGGAAACAGGCCGAGGAGGTGGGCGGTTGATCCTGGAGTACAGTCTGTGCTGGCCGCAGGAAAGTGTGAGGGATTTACTCTGAGCACAACGCAGGACCCAAGAAGCCACAGTACCAGACATTTCAGTACTGGGACCTAGGACATATAACTAATATTACGGCTCTCAGTCTTGATTGCAGTGTTCTGAAAAAAATTAAATAGTTACTTTCCTGATTTTATATTTTGGTTAGAGCTGCGGTGGCTTTCCTCACTGATAAAATCATAAATCAAGTCATTCCGAAAGTAAATGTACCGGGAGCAAAATTAATTTCGTTAAATGCTGGCAGCTGCGTCAAGCCTGTCAAGCCTATAACGTTGCTCTTAAATTTAAGCAGGCAAAGAATTAAATACATAGTATCGGGAATGCGTAGGGTCATCTGGTCAACAACAGAAAACATGTTTAAATTCTTATCTTGTGCCTACACTTTATTTGTAGTACATACAATATAATCAAACTGCTTCGAATAAAAATGTATGATCGCCACGCCAGTTTCATGACTTCAACTGTAAATACCGCATGGACTGTAGAGTTCCTACAATCCCTCGTTATAAACGCATAAATTGCACAAATTTAGCAGAACACGTGAATATTACGGTTTACTAAGGAACTTAGCTGCCTCCCTGAAAAGTACGGCGTGATCAGTTAATGAACTGGCCATACATCATATATCCTTTTGACCAGGGAAAGTTTGGATCGCAGCACGTAGCCACTGAAAATCCCATTGCTTAATGACTTCGTTAATGAAAGGTTACTGTGTCTTGCACAGGTACGCAACACCAGCCGGCTAGCCGACCGGCTAGCTGTGGGTCAGCCACGCCAACACGTGAGACTTTATGTGTCGATCACAGTAAAAACATGTCAGAAAATCCTATGATTATTAACACTCTTTTTCGACATCGCTACAAATATTATATCACCTGTCAAGCTGAAGAAAGACCCTTTCCAACGTACACTTCCCCGTCCTCCCAACTCTTCACCCAGGCAGTCGACTTCCTCTTTGCTGTGAAGCAGTTAAATAAAAACTCCGCCCCCTGCCCATTGATTGGATGATACGTTATTCTCCTTTTATGATTGGTTCATAAGGGGGCCGGTCATGTATAGCGCCGGGGTGTGGTTTAGTTATTACTCAAACGCGTGCCGGATTTGAGATTTTTCATGTATATGTACTAAAATATAAAAAATACAAAAATATAAAAATATAATATAAAATCAAATATGAAAATATAATTCATACTTAAATTAATACATTATATA
The DNA here is from genome assembly GCA_025773925.1 of Cryptomyrus ogoouensis. NCBI lineage: Eukaryota > Metazoa > Chordata > Actinopteri > Osteoglossiformes > Mormyridae > Cryptomyrus > Cryptomyrus ogoouensis. Next base: position 254,584 of record JAOYFF010000010.1, on the reverse strand, counting down.
GAGACTGTTGCGTTGGCTAAATTCTCAGTTTGTCACCCTTCATTTGAACTACACTTTAACCTACACCCGACCTGGATATATGGCTGGAATATGGATAGGTGGATGGATGAATGCAGTGGTAAATATTTAATCCCAAAATGATTTTTAGTGCATTATCTCATGCCTTTTATCTCCTGGGCACCGACTTCTGTTTGGTTAAACGTTCAGCTTGCATCAGCATAGCGTTCAGCTGATTTTACGGGGATTTTACTCGCTGACGTATCTGGCGTTACTTACCATTATGTGCCCTACAGACCTCAGCCTGTCTGTCTCCATAAAACCCAAAGAACAGTACTTTTCGTGTAATGATTTCAACATTAAACTTTGAAGTATGAAAACGCCTTTGAATGTTGACAGCTTTTCTTTGCACTGTTGAAGTGCATTGAAAGGAAGAAAGTGAATCACAGCCTTATAGAAAGCAAAATAGACCATCTCCTCTCCAAAAGAGCTAATGGATGCAGGCAAAATCACAGCTTAATTTGCTTTTTGCATCAATCACTTATTTGGTTTTTGCATATATACCATCTTGCTCTGCTATGAGACACAAGGTTTGCTGTCAAGACACTACAGCACCCATATATCTGGTGCCTGGTACAGATCTTGGGGCCAACGGCCTTGCTGAAGGTCACAGCAGTGAAGATTACTCTGCTGGCTCACAAGGATTGAGGTGACAAACCTCCAGACTCAGAGACATAGTTTCCCATGTTAATACCTTGGTATATATTTTACATTGTACATGTAAAAAAAGAGTACCACTTTGTACCTTTGCTTGTCACTGGGACTGTTCCCTCAAGGGCCTGCCAGTTGAACCCTAGCTGTAGGTCATTGTACCTTTTAAGATACAGAAATGGGGGTACATTAATGTTGCTTGTACCTTGGGGATGTTCCCCAGAGTCCATTTATGTACCTTAATTTAGACTAAAAGGTACATTTACCTACAGTTAGGGTACAATTGGCAGACCCTTGAGGGTACAGCCCCAGTGACAAGCAAAGGTACAAGTTCATTCTCTTTTTTTCTGACAGTGTACTTAGTTTTTATTGTCATCCATCTGCCTACTAAGACAAACTTGGCAGAAATGATTTTTTCTGTATGAATTAGTTTGTACTGGGTTTTTATTTAATAATCTCAAAAACTCTCAGATTGTTATTCACAAGGTTTTACAGGTGACTTGCTGATGACTTCTGGAGTGAAAATGAAAGGTTTGCACATGAGGAGATAAAAGCAGTGGTGACATTATGCTTCTATGCAGTCATTATGAGGGATCAGGGTACTTTCTAGTTGCTAAGATCAGCAGTAACCACAACCCACGCTTGGATGAGCAGTTTTGAAAATCGATGGATAAATGAATGAAGAGTTAGTCAGCTAATGTTCTGGGGGCGGGTGGGATGCGTGTTGTTTTTCAGGAGAGGAAGGCAGCAGGTATGCGGTGTAGCACATAATCTTCACCCAGAGAGCGTGATACTCAGACTGCCGAAATAGACCCAAGTAAACAAAGGATACCTTCATTAGCAGCTGTTTGGAAGGGTGAAATGAGCCTTTGCTTGATTACTAAATGGAACAGCTTTGGTGAGCAACCATTCTTAAACACCATCAGAACATACTGCTGCAGGACGAACCCAGATGGGCTCTGTTCCTGGACAGTAGAACGGGGAAGCACATGTTAACAGATGTGATATACTCTTTCTATGTTTAGGCCTATATTTCACAAATAAATGTAGGGGGGTTGGACAATGAAACTGAAACCCCCAGTTTTAGACCACAATAAATTATTACTATGGTGTAGGATCTCTTTTTGAGGCCAATGCAGCATCAATTTGTCTTGAGAATGACAGATACAAGTCTGGAACAGTGGCCAGAGGGATTTTGAGCTGTTCTTGCAGGTCACTAGATCACTACATAATGCTGGTGGAGGAAAATGTTTCCTGACTAGCCCCTCTAAAACACCCAAAAGTGGCTCAGCAGTATTCAGATCTTAGGAGACTTTCATGCTCATCGAACCTCTCTGTCACCAGTCTTGTGCGTTTTGGTGCATTATCATCCTGATACATGGCACCGTCTTCAGGATACAATGTTTGAACATGGTCCATCAGAATGTCTCGGTAGTCCTTGGCAGTGACGCACCCATCTAGAATAAGTAGTGGGCATAGGGAATACTACGTTACTGCAGCCCAAATCATTACTGATTCACCACCCATGCTGCACTCAGGATACGCAACAATTTGGGTGGAAAGCCTCTTTGGCGTTTCTCCACAATGTAACACTCCCAGATGTGGGAAAGACAGGAAGATGGACTCATCAGAGGACAGTATTGCAATATTTGCACTGCTGACACCAGTGAAACCGACATTTGGCATTGGCATGAATAACCAAAAGTTTGGACCGTGAATATTGACCCTGTGGAGCTCCTGATGAACAGGTTTGGTGGAAACAGAAGAGTTGAGGTGTGCATTTAAATCTGCAATAAGTTAAACGGCTGTGGTCTTGTGTTTTTGGATACAGTCTGGGTTAGCGCCCGGACGTCCCTTTCAGACTGTTTCCACAGTTACCTCGTGTGAACATGGTCTGTTCTTCACGGTGGTATGCCAACATTACCCTGGAAACAATGGCTCTCGATACATCACAAAGACTTCTTGTCCTCGTCACAGATGCGCCAGTGAGATGCGCACCAACAGTTTGTCCTCTTTTGAACTCATTGTATTGTGTGGATTGGAATATTTTATGTACAGCTGTGCTATTGCTCTGCTATTTCAACCTTCACGCTTGCTGTTATGATGGAATGTGCAGTCAGTGAAGACTGGCCACCAGGCTCCACATACACTATACCCGTTTTACACACCACCACAGATTTTTACCATTTTTCCATTTATTTCATAAACTGCAGATTAAAAAAAAAAATTGTTAAGCATTGGAAAACTGAGTGAACAACTGTAAATGAAAATATTTTCATGCTTTTTTTCTATTTCTTAAGCATCATCCTTCTTATTGGCATCGGATAAATGGTTTAATACTGTCCAGTATTCATAGGGGGACCAGTATGTTAAAGAGGCTCTTTGTGAAAATGAAGTGTTGCTTGTTTGCTGGCTGACAGCGTTGGGCAGTAACGCGTTACTCAGCAATATATTATACAGTAATATTATTACTTTTCGCAGTAATGGCAAGTGTAAGGGGATTTCTTTCACTATATATGATGGTGGTGCAGTTGGTAGTGCTACCGTTCACCAACCGGAGAATTGCAGGTTCGAGCCCCAGGTCCTCCTGATCCCATCGAAGTGTCCTTAAGCAGGACGCTGAACCCTAAATTGCTCCCGGTGAGCTGGGTGGCGCCTTGCGTGGCAGCCGCCGCCACCGGTGTGTGAATGGGTGAATGTGAGGCATAGGTTGTAAAGCGCTTTGGTACTCGTAAGAGTAGTAAAAAGCGCTATTTAAATGCAGTACGTGTAACGTACACTAATAATATTACCGTTATTAATTCGGTAATACAGCGCATTATGGGTGAACACAATCAGTAATTTGTCCTAAATAGGTCTTACGATGACGTAAACGCACGACAGATCAGACTAGATTATGCTCACCACTAACCAAAAAGCTAAATAAATCATGGAGGATGGGCGAGAGGTGTACTTTCAGCAGCTGGAAGTATAGTCATTATTTCGACTTTGTGTCAGGTAAAGATGAAAAGAACATTGTCGTTCGTTGTAAACTTTGTGCAGGTGTTCTGTCGAAAAATACTACCTATCGAGACGTGCTATCGAGCCTTTCTGCGCATGTGCAGTTCCACCGTTTTGG
>JAOYFF010000010.1:216273-231262 GCA_025773925.1 Cryptomyrus ogoouensis | reverse complement strand
TTGTCATGCAAATAGAGGGGAAAACATCCAATTTTCGGCCAAAAAATATCGGCAGCATATATCGGCCATCGGCTGACACTGACTCCAAAATATCGGCATCGGCATCGGCTATTGAAAAACCCATATTGGTCGACCTCTACTACAAACCCCAAATCAACGAAGTCAAAGTCCAGCATCAATCCAGAAGTGAGGACATTTCTAGGTAAGGTTACTGTCTGGCTGCAGTTTGGTGGATGTCGGTAACAGTGAGATTAACGTTCTACTCAGTCACATGACTCAACAGGGCCCTCCAGCCCCATAGGGAACCACAGAGAATTACTCTTATTTTAGTGATTTTATGTTATCCGTATATACACCCACCCATGCACACCTCCCCAAACTGCCCCCAACACTCACCCATCCACACCTCCCCAAACTGCCCTGCCCCCAGGCGACGCTCCAGTTTCAGTGATTCCCGGGGGATCTCCCACTCATCCTGCCACCAGGGCTTCTGCGGGGCCCGAGTCTGGCATGGTTTGAGGAGGCGGAAACAGAGGCCATCCGCTTCACCTACAGGGGGGCAACAAGCAGATGGACTAAGAAACACAGAAAGAAGGAGAGCGAGAGCTTCCAAATAGCTGCATGTCCACCCCTAGTAGTGAGGGGTTCATGCCCCTTTCAGTACTCCACAGCGGCCCCCCCCCGCTAATCCGGGGGAGCAGAGCTGCAGCAGGACGACTCCCTCTTCATTTTCATGATGCATCATCTGCAGGAAGGAGGAACAGAACCTCACAAGGATAGAGGTGAAGCTGGAGGAGGAGAACATGGAAGAACCTGCATTTCAGAAGAAGAGCAAAGTACGACATCCTCCCCACAGAGAGGCGAGGCTGCAGCTCGGTCGCCACGGTGCCAGCGCACTGCTCTGACATCACACTCGCTGCACTGCAGCCCGCGCAGGATGTGGCCTCAGTGAGCAGCCTGTGCAGGCCACTGCACCCTCGCCGGAGCTGAGAGGAGAAGCGGCAGCACAGCATCCAGGCGCGCAGCTGCGACAGCATCTGGACCCGCAGAGCCTCACAGCAGATAAAGAGTCAGCGAGTAAATGTGAGCTCAGAGAATACCCACAGAAGTAATGCTGCACCAGGTCCGAGAGGCAGCTGAATGAGATCCGGGGCGTGATGTAAAAGCCACCATTGTCTAGGTTCCGGATCTTGTAGTGCTTGACGGTGTCGCCACATTCAGGATCCAGATCCCGCACAGACAAGGAGTATGAGCCTTGGGGTGGAAGGGGTCAGAAGTCAATATGGACCAACCAGACGCACAGCAGCCAAACACAGAGCAATCACACTTTGCTAAGATACAACCACAGCAGTGCTTTACGCGTAAGCAGCCATAGAGCAGAGCACCTTTGCTGGTCTCGCTCTCCCGGATGAGGAAGGAACCCTGTGTGTTTCCTGGGGCCAGCAGCAGCCTCATGGCATCGTTTCTGGAAAGATCTTTGAAGAACCACCTATATGACAGAAGAGTTTAATAAAAACCTGCTAGAATGCCAGCAGACCACTGTGAACCTTTTAGAAACCTTCCAGAGTTTTCTTTTGTAATTTCTAATGATGAGCATACAGAGGAATTGGCAGTGCTCTGTCTGTAAAATAAGCTGGTGTTTCAGTATGTCACTGTGGGACTGGCCGGTGTCCCCTGAACACTGCCTGAGGGACACATCAATGTCTGCTTGTGTACACATTCCTGAGCTGGTCCTCAGCACTCGTCTGACTCACGGTTCGGTTTCCATGGTGTCCATCTTGGCAACAAAGTTGAAAGGAATGTAGCCTTTCTGGCCAGTGGTCAGGGACTCAGCCCAGTACCATTCCGGGTCATCCCTGGGAGAGAAGGTTCCAGAATCAAGATGATTTATTGTCATTCTGAGTACATGGGGGCAGTATGTTAGGGAACGAAATTAGGTACTGAAGTCCTGTGAATAGCACTACAGTCCTAAACAAATATTCACTTCCAGTAAGAAAAACTGATTTCAAGTGCAGATGAATATCAATAACAAACAATACTTTATTGACTTATATTGTCTTTACGCCTCCCTCAACTAGCTCTTTTTTTGTAGAGTAAGTTGTCTGTGAAGGGCAGCCACCAGTAGATGAAGGGCCTTGCTCAAGGACCCGCAAACATGCTGAGGCTGAGTTTGAATTGGTGACCTTCTGATTATAGGCGCACAGGCTTAGCCCACTGCCACATGCTACCCCCATATATACAAAAGTGTTAGTGGTGTGAATATAAATAAAAACTAGCAGTCAAAAGTTTTTGCACATCACAAGTTTTTGACACTTCCATTTATTTCATAAACTGCAGATTTTTTATTCATGTTAAGCATTTTGAAGGTTGAAATGAAAATATACATCACATGAAATAAGTTTCCTTTATAACATGGAAAGAATATGTAACAGTGTATGCCATCCTGTTAACTGGATGTGTGGTGATGGAATAGTCAGATTTTAGGCTGTCCTTTAACTTTAAATGCAGTAGTTAACAGAAACAGAGCAGTATTTTACGTCTCTTGTAGAAAGAATCCCCTGAATTTTCTCTAACTGCTAGAGGAGGTAACTTTGATGACCTTTTCTTGCTAATAAAGGTCCTCGCATGGTGAACATACTATAAAGGTATTGGTTAGTAAAGATTATTGAGTGTATTTGTAGTAAATGTTAAGTGAGTACTGCAGTGTGTTGGCGCCCGCCCAGGGTTGGCTGCCTGATTGGGTGCCTTGGCCTAAGGCTCTGCGCTCCAGCCGACTGATCCCTGCTGGCGACCATCTCGCATAGCGATGTGTAAATAAGGACTGATCCCTGCTGGTGACCATCTCGCCTAGTGATGTGTAAATAAGGACTGATCCCTGCTCACCTGTTAAGGACTTTCAGCTTGTCCCCCTTGTGGAAGCCCAGGTCATCGTTGTGGTCGGGTTCATAGTTATACAGGGCAATGACCAGATTGTCTGGAATGCAGAAAGTGAGTAGGCTCAGGGTACATGGACAGTAAGTGATGCACCGGGCAGAACCTTCTAGAAGGAAGACACACATCACTCTCGGTCTTGCAACAGACTTTGACTTTAGACCAGTGGAGAACCAGCCATGAGCATCCAGAGATCAGTGGCCGCAGACTTCTGCTAATCCGCTAACTACTAATTTTCGTCAGAAGATTAGCATTTCTGATAACTTTGAAAAACTTTGAAAACCTTTAGCAGACTAATCAGCTTCCGCTAAATTTTGTTCCACTAACTGTAAATCTGATACCATTTCTTGGCAGGTAAAGTGAATAAAGTTTAATGGTTTAAAACGTTTGTACACCCTAAAATCAAACATATTTGACCCTGCCTGTTGTGAGCATGTCTGCAGCTGTTGGCTGACTATATGTAAATACAAGATGTGATTGGTCCATAACTTGTCACATTTAAGATAGTTTGGGCTAAATGTAAGTGAACGAAGATAAAGTCTATTTAAGCTGGGGTACCCTGAGCTAAGCAGAGAACAGGGAACTGTATTTCTTGCTTAGCCGGATAACTTTTTGGATTGAAGGTACCCTAGTTTGAATTACATTTATCTTCATTCACTTACATATAGCCCAGACTAACTTTAACCCGACAAGTTATCTGGCTAAGCAAGAAATCCTCTGAAATAATCCAGCTTCATGATATAGGCTCCCAGTTGTATGTTCTGCATTTTGATTGACAGAGTTATAGACCAACAAAGAGCGGAAACCCTCATTCCAAGTTCCGGGTAAACAGCGCCATGTTTGTAGTCACTAACGGGCTTCACTGAGGGTAAAATGTCAGCATGGGCCAGTTACAAAACAGGGCTTCTCCAACACAAATGCATATGTCTTACAAATGGAGTGTCTTAGAAAGAAAATGCAGGTTTATTCTAGAGACTCCAAAGAATCCAACGATACCCAATTGGTTAAGTCCTAAATATCCCCTGGCAATCACTCCAGTCCGACAAATGGACCTTCAGTGTTGAACAGGTTAAAATTTTAGTTCTCTAAGTAACATTTTTCAGGGTGTGAGAGCCAAAAACCAAATGGAAGCTAAAGTCATATAATAATAGTTAGAGGTTAGTGGTTATGATTAGCTTCTGCTAAATACTTTAGTGGTTTATCGGTTTACCGTTAGAGAGAGAGAGAGAGAGAAAGAGAGAGAGGGGGGAACTGCAGAAAAAGACAGGCACACGGTGTGTGCAGACTCACCAGGCGCTGGAGAACACGGTGGCGTTTGCTGGGAGGGGTAGGGGATCCTGGTGTCCGTGTACTGAAATGACATGCGTGACAGTGGGAGACCAGCACACGCCACCACACAATCACTCTGAACTGGAAATGGACCAGAGTCCTCTAACACATAACAATTCATGAGAACATCTAAACCTAATACGCTGTTCCTGAAAGTACTTCAGAGAAGCATCACCAAATGAGGAGGTTTGACAACAATTCTGGGTTTGTCCCTACTGTCCCACATGATTATTATGGGATGTTTCAGGTTGGACTCTGGTTGCTGTTCCCATCGAGTCGTCAGGATGCACGGAGAAGGAGCAGGAGCAAAGCTTCCAGCTTTTATCTACGGAATTTGTTTTCCACAGTTAAAAGGGGAGGATCACAGCTGCAGGGCCGTTTGCAGGATGAAAATAGATGATCCTTCATTTGCTGTTTGCAGAAGTACATTGGAATGTGTTTCATTTTGAGACTCACATCTGTACAGCTGAGAGAGTGAAGCTGGGGTCAGTGTGCAAGGCGAGGCCATATGTTCAGGGCCAGTTGCACTTCGGGGAGTAGGTGAGGGGGCTGAACTAAAGACTTGATCACACGTACGGAGGCTTAACCCTCTGAGCCATTGACTGCGTCTCTGGCAGCTCAAACAGATGCCGCCACTTGTAACAGCCTCTGCGCTGTATATCAGTAATGCAGAGATAAGGAAAGCTAATTAGAAAGATGATTATTTTAAACATACTGATAGTGATTGTTTTGATTTCGCACTGTCTACACTGATTTCCCTTTTGCTATCACACGCTTGCATTACTGACAGACTTGCATTAATCGGCAGGACTGCAGCCTTCTGCACTGGAAAGGATTTATTTGTCAGAAATGCTTCATTGTCTCACTTTAAGGTGAACAGTCAAATTAGATGTTTATTAGTAGATCATCCTTATGAAAATTTAACAGATCAATTTGCAAAATGCATTTCTAATGTTGCTTTCATTAACATTAAAATAATTCCATATAGCAGACATTATTCTAACTGTTTACTACGCAGGTGTGCAAAGTGATATTGGTCACCATTTTAAATAGCATCCCTATTGAGGGCATGAGGTCTGAGGGCCAGCGGCCAGCTGACTGTGGCTGGCACCTGAAGGGCAGATCAGCAGCAATCGATTCAAACCCCCCCCCACACCTTCACCTCACCTGGTTTGCGGTCTGGGGTGGCAGTGGGCAGTTGCAATGCTCACAGACCTCGTCCAGGTTCTCGATCCAGTCGTCATCATTGTAATCGGAGCTGCAGGTGCACCCCATCCTGCTTGCGGGGAGAACATGTCGTGTTAGACCCAGAAACCACACGAAAGACGGTGAGATCCTCTCCTTGTTTAGAGAAACACAGAGCACTTCGTGATGATTAAGCTCCTCCAGTGAGTTAAGAATGACATTATGAGTGAGAATTTATCATAATTCTCTGTGTATGCAATGTGTACCTTCTTCATACGCACCGTCTCTGTGTACGCGCCCTGACCTTCTTCATACGCACCGTCTCTGTGTACGCGCCCTGACCTTCTTCATACGCACCGTCGCTTTTGCACGTGTGCAGATGTACATGTTTCATGTGTGTTAAGCACATGTCTGTAATTCCTGTGTTGTGTTGTTTTATTTAAAATGTGGTTCAGACCTTAACAGGACATTTCAGTGATATGCAGTGATTGACATGCTACCGGGTACAGCTGGTTCGCTGTGATGTAGGCAGGGACACATCCTGAGGAACTGAGATCAACAACTGAGGAGACCAGCCCTCCCGGCTATGGATGCGTGACTCTGAGGCGTGTTCCAGCCGAGTGGCAGGATGAGATGCAGCACATTGTACAATCACGGTGCAGCCAAACAGCGCATTCATTCACGGTGACTGTGTACTGCAATGTGCAGCTCCTCGACCAAGCATGCAGGCAATGTTTTCTGTACTTCGTTACTGATGCAGACATGATCGGCATAATCCATTCATGAGCCCTCTGCGTCAGCGAAACCGAAAGCTCTGAGGGCGGCCATTTTGCGACACAGGCAGAAGGAAAATGTCCCAGCGCTCGGAGAACGATGCACGGGCCTCATGGGGCTGCCCGCGCCCCTCGGGCCATGTCCCCATAAGTGCTGGGGTGAGACAGCGCTCCCTGCTCTCTATAGCCTGACTCCTGTATCTGTGTTGGTGAATCCACTCTCAGATACAGGCCCAACTGTGTCCTTAAATACCCCAAGCGACCCCTAACCCTGCCCAGTGTACCTCGGTGCTTGGTGATTTGTGTGGTTCTTTTCAGACCTGGTGCCTGCAGTGTCTGGGGCACGTTCATGCTCAGGTGATCCCAGGGTATAGCCTCAGTCTAAAGCAAACACCCCCCCCCCCCCCCCACCTGTCGCCTTGGGAAAAATTAAACAGTTCAGCAACACCTGACTGTCCGTGCTGATGTCGGCCTACGACCCCCAGAAAAATGCATCCACTCCTGGCAATATAGATCATCGTTTTGCCTTTGCTAATGCTGCCTCCGCATCCCAAAACAGCAGTAGATCATCTTGTCATATTTTTTTTGTGATCACACACGGGAATGGAAGATCAAATCATCCAGACAGCAAAGACCTCCAGTGCTGGATTTACAGGCAAGCCAGGTCTACGGACAAGCCTGGTCTACAGATAAGCCAGGTCTACGGATAAGCCTGGTCTACGGACCACAGACAAGGCGGATGAATGAACGACAATGAGGAGTGAAAGCAGAGAATGACAGCAAGAAATAAGACAGAGAAATTACAGAACTGCGGTAAGAAGAGAGAGACAATAGTGAACAACAGGGAACAATGGCAAGGAAACAGATAGATAGATAGATAGATAGATAGATAGATAGATATTTCAAAATGTGTTTTTAAAACAAAATATAATTCATTTTGCTTTCTCTGATCTTAGATCCATCTGTGGCTGTTTCTCGGAAGACCCTTGCAAATGTCATTAAACATATCAGCAGTTTTCCAGGCTGAGTGCCAGAATGCAGCCCCACACAGGTCCCACAACCCTCCTCCCAACTTGGGAGTCACCTCTCGTATAACAATCGTGTAACTTGGCCTTTTGGGTCCTGAAGAACACATGGACTGACTGATAGATCACAGCAGCCTGGTGCAAAGCAGCAAACCTCATACGAAAAAGTACAGTGGATCTGGGCCAGAACACACAGATTAGCACACTACAGATCGGTACCTTGGCCTCCACAGCATCTTGACAATTCTCAAGAGTTATTACACCAATAATGAGTAAGTAACAGAACAAAGCAGAGGTTGAATTCTAGACCGTTGGGAAAGAAATTCTGTTTCACCAGCCGGATGTTTAGCGCGGCCAGTCTGCCTGATATTAGCAGGTACAATGTGGGGTAAGTAAGAGACCCAAAATGGAGAAGGTTCTCCGTGTCCTGCTGATGCCTTCAGTGCCAAGGCCAGTGGGCTGCTCAGGCTGGGCACAGAATCCCAAGGGTTTCCGCCTCCCACGCCAGACACCCCTATTGAATTCCTGCTGTGTTGGTTCTTTGGGTCCAATCGGCCTCTTGGCCACAAAAATCTGGCTATCACCTGGCTAACCACAGAGCCCCAGCCAGTCAGGGATAGACCCCCCGCACCTACCTGGTGGCCCTCAGCGCTGTCCAGTTGGCGGTTCGAGATTCTACTGATTCCCAGTCCAATTGGACACGCCCATGGCGGGGGGTGCTGGTCCTTGATTAGAAAAAAAAAGCACCAAAACAAAAAATGCTAAAGTGGCAGAGGAAATGGCCGTGTAAAATTCTGAAGGTGCGAGAGAGTTGCCTCTGGTCCTGAGGCTTCCTGGCCGTTCAGAAGAATCGCATCGGCTCCTCCCCTGCCTGCTGCCACCACGCAGCCGCACCACGGCAGTGCCGGGCTTCCTGTCGTTAGGGGTGCCGAGAGTCCTCACAGGTGTCACCTGTGCTGCAGGGTCTCAGAACCAGGTCTGCAGGGTCGCTTGCAGGCCCAGGGTGTCTGACGCCTGTCAGATGGAGCACAGTCACATTTTTGGGATACGGTGGCAGCGTAAGTGAAGGCAAGCCTCAGACCTGGTGCTCCTCACACTGACAGCGAGACCCTGCAGAACTTTCCGTGGTGGGGAACAGGTGTTCATCATGATAAGATCACGATAAGCTAGTGCAGAAAAGAAGGCCATGAACACGGAACACGAAACACGCAGGGCTGGGGGGCCAAGGGGGACAGGCCGCTGGTGTCACGCATCTCTGTCTCACTTTGTAGCTTTAGCATCACCACTTATTCCTTCTGACAAATGCAGGTCCTTTGAAAACACAGCTCTGTTCTGTCTCCACCCCAAACTGCCAACAGCAGTCACGTGGGGGCTTTTGCTCAGATAGAGGGATAAGGTCTCCACAGAGCCAGCTAGGCTCTGCCTTCACCAGTCAAGTTGCTCATCTGGCATCGGGCCTGCAGAGGCCCTGAAAATGGTGTCTCTGAGGCTCATGATTCTTCTTTTAATGCTGCTTTTGTTCAAGGGGGCGGCTGTCCCATTGTAGCTGCAAATGCCGCAGGTTTTTGTTGTGGTGGCAGAGAGGAGCCTGAGAGTGCGATGGCAGGAAGTGGGGCCTAGTTCGCACACAGGAAGTGGGGCCTAGTTCACACACAGGAAGTGAGTCACAGAGCACACAGGAAGCGAGAGAATGCACACACAGCACAGGAGAAGGCAGAGAGGGTCCTGGGCAGGATTGCGGCTGCCAGCAGCCGCTCCCCTCCATGGTGATTCTCAGGTGTGCTGAGTGCATGTTTCTCACACCACCTGAAGGAGGTGGATGGAAAGCAGGCCAGGGCGACAGACACCCCCTCCCTGAGTAGATTCTGCTACACTCTGCTTTCCTGTGCTGGTGGAAAACCAGCGTCATTGCCGGCATCTGGAGTGGCAAGAGGTGATTCACCAGCAGGGGGGAGAGTGACCTGGAAAACCCTTGCCGACGTCACACGAAGCTGAGAGTGATGATTTCACACTCGTTCATCCGGCTCATGCTCAGACTGACTTCAGGAGAATCTGCCTCGCCTTGGACTGCTTATGCCCCCCAGGTGCGGCCCTGGAAACTGCCCTGCCCACACCAGTCTAGTGCATGGGTGCATGCCAGGTTTAAAGGTAAAAGGTTAAAATGTTACAAATTGGGCATCCAACACCAGCATGTTAGCCTGGGGGGTGGGGGGCTGGTGTTAGTGAAACCTGCTGACTAGCGCTAAATTCGACGAATCCTTATGTGTATTAGATTTGGTCAGTGGAGCACGTCACATGCTACTGTTGTGGTAAGTCATGAAAGCTGATAATCTCTGAAGTGGCACTGAAGAAAGACTCAGCTCAACAGCCACAACATCTTTTAAAAGGAGAGATATTGCAGACAAAAGAGATAAAAAGACGTCTGTCCCCCCCACCCTCCTAAACACACACACTACTCCCACAATCATCACGGACATTTACTTGCGCCCCACAGTTTGATAAGCAGATTAGTGGTGTGCCTCAGATATTAGTGAGATGCATATTGTGACAGCCAAAAGGCAGCAGTCTGTATAAATTCAGATGCCTTTATGTACCTTCAAGCCACTACAGACTCCGCAGGACTTTGCGACCCTAAAAGTCACTCAGAGTACATTGAGATAGACAATGGAAGCACAAGCAGGGTTTACATTCGGACGGAGCCCAGCTCCGCGTCCTCCTGCCGGAGGAGCAGCTCCACCTACTTCGATGTTAACCTTGTTTTCTTAGTGTGCCAAAATTTAGTAGAATATTCAAAGTGAACTGTTTAATAAAAGCTCAGTTTTACACTAAAGATGTTTTCCCCCCATCAGTTTTAATGTTAATTTTTATTAATATCTGTGACCGTTTGCGTGTGGCGGCTCTAGTGACGTCATAGCGGGGGTTGCCGTCGCTTTGCCCGGTTTTGGAAGCGCTCATCAGTGCAGCTACGGGCTTGTTTCTGGGAGCGCAAAGTGCGATGATGACAGCGGCGGTGACGACGGGAAAACCGCTGCTACTCGTTAATATCACAGCGTCAATTATTATGATAAGCGTTTCATGCGGAAATATTGGCATTTTGAGTATGTAACGCCACCTGCAGGCGTTCCCGGGAGCATCTCCAAACATCACGTAGTCTTAAAATGTATTATTTTTTTATATTAGCCTAAACAGCATAAAAGCTGGTTCAGATAGGTGTGGGGTTTTTTATGTTCATTTTGGTCAGATGACCAAAACGCTGGTAATTAAGTTAACGGTCACAGACCGTGCAGGAGCAGCAGCAATACTTCACACCCATAACTAGTTTAAAACTCATAAAACTGACTGACGAAGCTTTAACTGGTCAGCAAACGGAAACGGTCATTTGTGAAACAGGAGAAGCGCTTGCTTCGTCTTACTCAACTTTACATCCTGTACATTAAAGCGAAAGCGAGAGCTGCCGAGAGCGCGGCTGCATCCGGCTGACGGTACGAGTGTCACCTCTGAGAGCCGCAGGGCGGCGCCCCGCCTCGGCCGACGCTCGGTCACCGTAAGTCCCTGACATCCATCGCTCCGGCTCGTCGCTGATGGAGTTCGCCGAGCATATCAAGACCGCCAACGTAGAAAACGTGGTCCTCACACAGCAGCTCGGAGCGCCGCTGAAGGGGACGCTGTGTGTGACCGGCCACCACCTGCTGCTGTTCGGCAGGGACGGCGACAGCACCGCACAGCTTCTACTTTTGCTCCGGAACATCGACGCCGTCGAGAAAAGGCGAGTAGAGTCGCTTCGGCTCCGGCTACTGCACTTGATCAACCCGCTTTTCTCATGCAAGGTCGCGGTACCCCCATAGTAAGCTAAATAGCCTGTTATTGGTATTTCTTAATAAAGCGCAGCTGTTCGGAATCACAAATCCTATAAGCAGTGTCTGATCACTTTATTTGGTGATTTATCATAGTTAGAGAGCTGTGACATAAGGGGGATCCTGTCTAAACCACGAAGAAGCTCGACTTGATCTGCACCTGCATCTCCCGCACTCCTGAAGGAGATAACAGGTTGAGAGCTGCCCCCCCTGACTGCCCTGCTGTTTCTCCTCTTAGCAGTGTGGAGAACCTGGTGGAGTTCTCAGGCCTGCGCTTAAGTGCATGGAGCCAGCGTGACAGGTTTGGCACATGGGGTTGTGTGTGTGGTCCTCCCGGGCCTGCTTGCTGTGTGCCTGCTTTCGCCTGTGTGCCCGAGAGTCTACCAGGAAAAGGACAGTGGAACGGAACGCTCGCCCTGCACCCCCCGCTCGTCTGCCCGCCCGCTCGTCCGCCCGCCTCTCCACCAGTGCCGGGCCACCAATATCTTTTAACTGGCTCTGCTCTTTGGGACATGCTTGGGGCACTCTCATGCTTGCTCTCGCCGTGATGTGTGGTACGGGATCTGTGTTAGAGGTGGCCCAGTGCACTGTGGGTAGCACTGACCATTGTGTCTGCTCTATGTAAAGGGCCATCGAGTCGTCTGGAACCATCACTGTTAAGTGCAAGGACTTGCGGATTCTGCAGCTGGACATCCCAGGCATGGAGGAGTGCCTGAATGTCGCCAGCTCCATTGAGGTATGTCCCCCAGCCTGAAACCATGCATGGAAGCCATGTGGCCACCCTCTAAGGGACGCCCTGCCTCTAAGGAACATCCTACTTCAAAGGGACGCCATGTTTCTAAAGGCCAGTTCACACATGACTTTTCTGCATCTGCTTTCGGTTGCGGATAAGGGAAACTGACGTAAATTTCGTCATCTGGGGTTGGGTGCGGACGGTTGCTGTCGGTGCCCAGGTTTTTCTGTGTAGCGGAAACCTTGGGCTTCTGTGCACATCGACAGCACATGTGAAAGATAATTGATTAGCCAATATCCAGTAGGCGGCAGCGAGGACTTTCACAGATTAGCAGTCAATGATGAAAGAGTAGAGGAAGGATAGTTGTTGCAGGTAGTTATGGTGAGCAGCTGTATGGGGGGGTCGGAGGTACCCGCCCATCTAACGGCCAGGCATTATACCGAGGCATACAGTATTTTAAAAACAACACTATTCCGATATAAATTTGTCGAGCTGATGAGGGGGGTTGGGGTCCCGGCTAATTTTGTCATAAGGATTTCAAAGTACTGTGGCGTGCCTTATGACCAATATACCGCCCAAGCCTTGACTAACAACTTTAAAACTGTTCATAAAAGTTTACTCGTATTACGATACTGCCTGTACTTGTATCTGCCCTCATGCAGCATGGACTGCAACCATCCGATTCCACAGCCGAATGTAGTATGAATACAAGTTGCCGCGCAGATGACCATCCGCAGCCAGAAAGCGCATGAGGAAAATGAACTAGGCTTAAGGGACACCCTGTCTCTAAGGGACCCCTGTCTCCAAGGGACGTCCTGTCTCCAAGGGACGCCCTGTCTCTAAGGGACGCCCTGTCTCTGAGGCACCCCCTGTCCCTGAGGCACCCCCTGTCCCTGAGGCACCCCCTGTCCCTGAGGCACCCCCTGTCTCTGAGGCACCCCCTGTCTCTAAGGCACCCCCTGTCTCTAAGGCACCCCCTGTCTCTGCAGGCCCTTTCCTCCCTGGACACTGTGACGGATCTATACCCATTCTACTACAGACCCTCCCACCTCAGTCTGAAGGACCCCTGGGGACTGTCTTTGCCAGTACAAGACTTCGCGGAGCTCAGTGCACAGGTCAGCTCCCAGACGTGCTGGCAAACAGCCCTTTTGGAATCGAGATGAACACATGAAAAGGTAGATGCATTTGCAGTACAGCCACCCTGCAGAATGAGACAGGAAGTGGCAGAGGAGGAAGAGGAAGTGCCGTGGGGGCGTCTTTTAGACTACGAGGAGAGGACAGCAGTACAGGCAGGAGCTACCCTCTGCCAGACTTCACTGACCTGGGGTCAGCTGCAGACAGAGGAGGGCAGATGTGTAGAGATTGCAGTTGCTGCCGTTTGAAGAACGATGCTGTGTAATAAAGTGAAATATAAATGTATTGACTAGTTTGTATTATCAGTTTCCTCTCTGCTTACCCATGAAGACAGCAGCAGGACATTGATGGCGGCTGTGCTTGTCCCCTCCAGACTGGAAGGTGGCGGCTGTCGGAGGTGAACAGGGATTATTCGGTCTGCCTCTCCTATCCCCCTGCTGTCATCGTACCGCAGACTGTCGATGACAATACCTTGAGGAAGGTTGCCAGGTTCCGGCAGGGTGGCAGATTTCCCGTCCTCTGCTACTGCCACAGACCGAACAACATGGTGAGAGATATACACACACATACACAGACCTGTACTCATATCTTTGTGGGGACCATCCATTCATTTCTAAGGGCAAAACCCTCATCCTAGCAATGACAACCTTAACCATAAGTAAAAAATGCAAAATGCAAGTCTTTGTGCATTTTTCATTTTTTGAATGCAGTCACAGATTTTTATAAAACTGAATTTCCCCTTGTGGGGACCAAAAAAATTGACCAAGGACACTAAAGCACACAATAATACAAAGGCAGCAGTGCACACAGTAAGATGACCAATCACACGCCTGCAGTAAGATGACCAATCACACGCCTGCAGTAAGATGACCAATCACAAGCACGGTGCAGGTATGGGCGCCCCTACAGGCCTGCCTTTTCTCAGCCTGCCACATCGCTAACTGCAGGACCGTTTGCTCACCTAAGCCCGCAGCAGCCTTACAGGTCTCTGGGATGGCACGTTGTCTCCTAGGTGATCATGCGCAGCAGTCAGCCTCTGCAGGGGGCCAATAGGAAGCGCTGCAAAGAGGATGAGTCCCTGCTCCATGCTGTGATTGACGGCTTACCCCAAGGATACATCATTGACACTCGTTCGGCACAGCTGGCCCAGCAGGCTCGAGTGATCGGCGGAGGGTTTGAATCCAAGGCCAACTATAGCCATTGGAAGAGGCTCCACCGTAATCTGGAGAGGTATGGCCCAGTCACGAGGCTCTACCCCCACCCAGAGGAGTAAGGCTGCATCAGAGAGGTGTTCCTCATCCATTCTCTTTTTGCTCTCTGCAGAGGGAAGCCGCTTCTGGAGGCCTTTGTCAAACTGGTGGAAGCCTGCAGTGATCAGTGGCAGGGTGTGGATCGCTGGCTGAGTCGTCTGGAGAGCTCCCGCTGGCTGTCCCATGTGCAGAGCACCCTGTCTACTGCAGGACTGCTGGCTGAGTGTGTGGAGAGGTAAGGCCTGGGTACACACTTGTCCAGATCTCACCAGGACACTCTGCTTTTTCAGCTCTCTCCCCAGACTGTTGATGGGTGTCCGCTTTGTAGCCCCCTTGTCCTCCCTTTCTCTTCCCCCTACCTGCCCCCCGTCAACAACTAGCACCACTCTTCTCCACCCCCAGGTGCACAAAAACATGAAACACATGCACAGACACACCACGGAAGTTGGGAATAGCTGTGTTAGCAATTATGTTCTTATGCCTTCCTCTCCAGATAATGAGACAATTACCTTGATCCATATACCGTTCTTAGCCTCCGTAGTATATGCATAACATAGCCCCCCCGCCCACTCAAAAATTTCTCATGGGTGTCCTTTTTGAGCCTTAGTCTTCCTCATGCTAGAGGTCACCCTAAGGGAGACACTGGAGGTAATGAAGCTGATGCCACAAGGAAAGCAGGGCCTGATGCTGGAGATAATGAAGCTGACGCAGTGAGGAAGGCAGGGCCTGATGCTGGAGATAATGAAGCTGATGCCATGAGGATACCAGGGCCTGA
>JAOYFF010000010.1:152584-190157 GCA_025773925.1 Cryptomyrus ogoouensis | reverse complement strand
GGTACGGCAGCTGCACTGCTCAGGACAAGAAAGCTCTGCAGAGGGTGGTGAAAACAGCTCAGAGGATCACAGGCACAGCACTCCCTGCAATAACGGACATTTATAGCACGCGCTGTCTCAGGAAAACAAAGAGCATCCTGAAAGACCCCAGCCACCCCAGCAGTGTCTTTGGCGACTGGGGAGATTGGAGTAGTTCTAAGTATAGTTTTAAAGTCTATAAGCTGTCCGGTGTCCCTAGGCCTATAGTTTTACAGTATATAAGCTGTCCGGTGTCCCTAGGCCTATAGTTTTACAGTATATAAGCTGTCCGGTGTCCCTAGGCCTATAGTGTTAAAGTATATAAGCTGTCCGGTGTCCCTAGGCCTATAGTTTTACAGTATATAAGCTGCCCGGTGTCCCTAGGCCTATAGTTTTACAGTATATAAGCTGTCCGGTGTCCCTAAGCCTATAGTTTTACAGTATATAAGCTGTCCGGTGTCCCTAGGCCTATAGTGTTAAAGTATATAAGCTGTCCATGTTCCCATCATGCAAACGCATTGCCAACGAGGCACATGTGAGGGGCCCGGGCCTTGAGCTGATTTTCACTGGCGTTTCCACCTCCAGGCTGGAGTCTGTCTGCCGTAGCAAGCTCCCCCGCATCTCCACGGAGCGGAAACAAGGCTGAAAATCCAGCAGGACCAAATAATTTACAATTAAGTTAATGGCTAATTGCTTTTGACACACCAATTCACTGGAATGCATGTCTTTGGTCTGAAGGAGAAAATCCCTGTGACTTGTGGAGATCACGGTAACTGCACACACAGAAAAGAGGGGCAGGATTCAGAGCCCAAGGACACGGATGTGAGGCCAGTGTGCAGCCATCGAGTCACCATGCTGTCCTAAGCATAGAAGCCTGGCAAAGACAACAGACGACAGTACAGCATGTGACAGCCACTGGATAAAGGAGGGTCCGCCCAAAGTCCCCACAAAGTAAATCCAGGAGGACGGCCCTCTGAGCTACACAGAGTATAGAGAATACCAAAGAATACAGAGCAGGGTTCTCCAATTGCCATGTTGGAGGGCCAGAATCCAACACATCTACTGAACCTGGTAATAAGCTGATTGTGGTGTCCTTGTGCAGGGAAATCGGCAATTCTGGCTCTCCAGCACCAGAATTAGGGAACCCTGGGTCAGGGAATGCCACAGAGGACAGGGAATACCACAGGGGTTCCCCACCTGGGGGAGGGGAGTACAGGTAATTTTATAAGTTTAACCATTTTCCATTCTTTAGATGCAAACATGAGGGGTTGTAAAAAACAGAAAAAACTGTTTTTGGACATTAACCAAACCCTCCACAATAAGATGAACTTTATTAATCCCATGAAGGGAAATTTCAGTGTTACAACAGCAGTTATAGATAGGATCAGACAGAAATATATATACAGAACAAGCTTATAGATTATGCATTTATAAGCACATGGATTGATATGATGAACAGAGACACCAAGTGTGAGGTCACTTTTCATGTCAACACTATGTGAACAGATGAATAGTTTTTCCGGAGTGACAGCAGTGGCCACTAAAAACACTGCGGGCTGCCAATGCCATCACAATTATTGGTTTTTTTTTAAGAAACTTAAGACACTCGGCTGCTGTGACATTTCGCAATGGTATGTATCGATAGAGCCTGCCGATGCAATGGCCAAAGCCAGCTACACAATAAGGGCAATGCACATAAGACAAGACTAGACAACAGCTAATATACACACTCACCAGCAATTGGACAGGGGCGTGAATTACTTGGGCTACATTTAAAAATTTTAATTGTAAATAATTTGTATCCATACCATTGTTTATGAAAGTACTTACATCCACACTGAAACAAGCGAAAACATTTATGATATAGCTGTTAGCATATGTGCATCAACAGTGAGGGGAAACCCAAGCTGCTTTTTGAACAGACATGCAGCAGTTACACGGTTTATTTATCTGCATACAGGTCAGTAACAGGGAAAGCGCCACTGAAAGTGGATCCTCCATATTCACCATGTTGGAATACTGGTCTCCACGGCTATCCGAAAGTGGAGCGTTCCCGTGAAACCTTTCCTAAGCCAAAATCAAGTAAAGTGAATAAGTAATTAACATTAATCTATATGGGAAATTTTTTGAGTGTTCCCAGACTCAAAAAATAACTTACCAAATCACCAAATAACACATAAAACCTAAAATAAACACTGACATGTAAAGCACGTGTCCGTCGTTGACTGCAATAGTGCTGTCGTATATGACTGTATGTCTATGACGACAGTTTGCCCTCAAATTTTTCCATTGTGAAAATACTCAATGACGAAAAACAGAGTATACCGGCTGACAAGCAGCCTGAAAATGGCCCCTGAACATCCAGGAGACCCCTGTCACACGGCTGAGCCAGATGGCCCCAAATGAAAGGGCCCCCCAATCACTAGTGCTTCAGCTCTTATGCAGTCTTAGAGTGTCACACCTATGGGTGCGAATAGAGAACCAGTTCCACCTGAAAGCATCACCAGGAACCACAGGCCTCACGGTCGGCTGGGTCGGCATTTAAACGTCGAGGTGCGATCGGTCGAGAGAGGAAGAGGAGCAGGTGGGTCACAGCCAACATTATTCAGATAATGAAGAACAGTATTTTAAGTTAAAATTATCCTTTAGAAAAATAAGTTATCAGTCCGTTTTATATTTATTTTCCAGTTTACATCCTGTTTAACAAAGGAGCTTTGCGATTTATTTTAACATGTTAAAATGTTAGCCAGACAATCTACACTGTTCAGACAGATAAAACTGCCACATTAACCTATGTAAGCCTTTATTTTCCAATGGTGAATCGGACTGATAAGTAAAATTGATAATAGCATTAGTTTTGATAAAAACTTATCAATTCCCATCCCTAGTCATGACGGTCAGAATTCAGCCGAGCTGGTGAGCGGCACCAGTCCTGCACAGCGGCCACTTGGAACCCGGTCACCCAGACTTACCAGAGCTGGGTGCGACTGCTTCCTTCACGCCTCCATCTATGACGAGTCTGGACATCTTCCACCCTCTGAGCCGCTCAGTTCGATGACATCATGCCAGCTTGTGTCCTGCCTGTAAGGGGTCAGCACATGGTATGAGCCAATCGGCCTGCACAGCACAGCTCACTGCACAGCTGCAGACATGCAGAACAATCTGTGGGCCAGTTCACCATGGAGCCACTGGAGGCCGGCCCTGGGCCCTCTCTTCTACCACAGTCTCCCTGGGGGATGGTAGTCTGACCCCCCACCACCCCCAAAAACACACGTGTCCTTAGAGAGGCACCTCTAACTCTGGGCACGTTCCTTCAGTGCCACCAACCTACCAGAGAGGGAGAGCACAGATCTCTCCTCGGGAACAGCTGTGGTCCAGTGGGACACTCTCACCTTACAGAACTCCTGCAAGAGACAGACGAGGTAAACGCATCTCTAAACAAACACCAGCGGAGGCAGGAAGGAGATCCAACTCCAGGCCCATTTAACATCCCCCAAACGTGAAGGCAACATTTGAAGGCAACATGCAACTCTCAAAATCAATGAGGTAAAGCAGTTTATCCCTCAATGTGGCTTTCCATCATGTTCTGAGGTAAATATGTAAAAATATTAGCAGTTGTTCATTTTGGAGACAGTTAACAGTAATTCACTTTTACTTCAGTATTTTTGAAGTCACTGATCACATACAGTCAGTATTAATGATAGTGAGTGACAGACTTGGGCTTAAAAAGGCTCCTTTCTTCATTGTAGCGAAACCAGCCAACATGACAGTGTAGAGGGTAGGAGGCTGAACTGAATGCTGTTCCGGATTGTGATTTCAGAATGACAGAACTCCTCATGAAATGAAAACACCATCACCTTCACCGCGGCTCGTACTCAAGCACACAGGGTTACGAGAGTGTGCTGAGGATGATCTTACGCACAAGCCTCACTACTCATTTTGGAGTTGGTTTGTCTTCCTTTAGATACTAAGTCTTTAGACTACATATAAATGTTTAAACTCGATATTGGCAGTTTGACCTTCTTGAGAAGCTGCTAAAGGTAAATTATTTAAATTTGAAAAAGCCATTTTTTGGTTATTTTATGGTGACAGACAGAAACGTACCAAGTTTAGTTTGATAGAAAAAAAACTAGGCTTTATTGACAAGCGGCTGCAAAACATTTTGGGACAGGTTTAGTGCCTTATTTAGACAGGTTTACAGAGGCAGGGCTCTGCTTTGTGGAGAGTGTACATGGGGTGTTTGTGTTTATACAGAGCCTGGCACCAAGCTGCAGAAACGTCTATCGAGAGGGACAGTCGCAAACCTCTGCAGAGCTGTAAGACGGCATGAGCCGCCTGGGCCAAACATCTCCCTGCAGAGTTCGAGCAGAGAGGCGGCTTCCGGGCCCCTTCCAGGCCCCTTCCGGGCCCCTTCCAGGGCACCACGTCTCCAGCCTCTACAGGGCTAAACTTAAAAACTTAAACATAAAGCAAAACTTACGAAGAGACATTTTTTTATACCAGCAGTAGCAGTGTTTAAGACTAAATTCCCCCCACATAGTTCTTTCCCAGTCAGTTTGAGTTGTCTATTATATACGAAATTAACATTTACTTTTGAAATTTTAAGATGCAGCATAGGTGGGTTCTGTAACTTTTAGTAAATATTTTTTGTAAAGCAACATTTTATTTAACAGTATGCTGAACTACACAGTGAAGATTTTTGTTTTTCAAAGATTAAATGTTTAACCAACCACTACTTATTTTTTTACTCAGATTGAATAAATAGCAACGAATGGAGTACATTTTTAAATGCTGGCTAACTACAAATTAGGATTGACACATAATCCAGTTTTCAGATTAAAAGTCTCCAGCATGGGGGGGGGGCATGGACAATTACTGTGAAGCGGCTGATAAAAGCAAGAGCTGTGGTGGGGTGCGGTTGCCAGGGCGACATGGGGTGTCAGTATCGGCCATACGGATGCTCCCTGTAGGAGCCCTTGGCAGGACGTGCTGGGGCTGCTTTGCCAGGGGGCACCGCTGCCCACGTCCCGTTCCAGTCGTCCTGGGCTGCAGACAGACCTGGGGGTGTTGGGGGGCACACACATTGCCAGAGTTACAACTGAGGAAAGCTCACGGCCAGGGGCCAGTCACAGGCACGGGGCCATCTTACCGTAAGTCTGATATGGCTCCTGTGTCTCTCCGTGACCATAATCAAAGTACTCCGTTTCCCTGGCAACAGACAGAGAGCAGGCCTGTCAGGCAACCTGAAACGCCCCCCCCGGTTCAATCAGTACCCATCTCTGTATGGAGCCAATCAAACTCTTCAGAGCGTAGAAACAAGGTAGCAGAGACACGTTGAAGGGAGAGCACATTTACCCCGGAGTCGACTGGCTGTAGTAGTGGTCATAGCCGTCATAGGCGGGCTCTGCATAGCTCTCCTCATAGGCCTGCAAGCAACATCACAGGCATTAAGGCAAGGAGCAGCTGAGAGCTCCACACAGACAAGGACACAACATGGAATCAGGGAGCAAGCAGAGGAAAACCGAAACGCAGCCAAAAACCCCGACCACACCCAGGCAGCATGTGGCGCCGTCCCTCAGACCCTAACAGTCTAGCTAGGCCACTGCAAACTCACATAGCCCTCGTAAGCCTCCAGCTCTGGGGGGGCCGTGTGCACGGGAGGGGGCAGCATCCGCTGGGCCGGCCCCGGAGGCCGACTTCTTGGAGCCACCGCCCCTCTGGCTGCTGGTCCTCTAGATGCGCCCCCACGTTGGGCTCCACCGCGAGCAGGCAAACCGCGGCCCCTTGGAGAAGAGCAGACCACAGCTGGTCAGTCACCACGGAAACCTTCTCTTTCAGGCAGAGCTCAATCTGGGGGCCTCACCTGGCTGACGGCAAAAGGGCTCCTCTGCCACGGACAAAGGGGGTCCCTCGAACCCTAGTCACAGGCTCCTGAGCCCCATTCAGGAAGCCCCTTTGAACTAACTGCTCCTGGCAAGGATCACCCTTTGTGTCCTGCTTAAGAGACAGAAAGAAGCAAACGGGACTAAAATGCCACTTTCCAGACAGCAGCGCAAATGCACCGCATGCTGGGGGACAGGGGCGGAGCTACTCACGGGTATGAGGAACTTCTTGACCTGCTCCAAGGCACGGGCCATGCGAAGGTAGGCCTCAGGTACAGGCGCAGACACCTCGACGAACACATGGAGCTCCATGGAGAGGTGTGCGTACTTGGCTTCACCACTTTTGCGCAGCTGCTCCTCCTGCAGGAAGAGGAGGAACTTTAACCGAGTGCCATGGTGACAGACAGCTGGCCGGGAGAGAGGAGGCTCACCTTGGATTTATCCCGCATGGAGCCCTTCCCCAGGATGGAGATCTTGGCCCTTGTCTCCTCCTGCAGGCGCTTAATGGTATTTCCCTGAGGACCGAGGATCTTCCCCACGAAGTTAAACTGAGGGTAGAGTGTCTACGTCAGGTGCTGCTCCTGTTGCCCCTGAAAATCACAGGCCCACCCCCTCACACCACCCCAGACCGGCTTTGCCCCCATCACCCCTGGAATCTCAGGCTGGCTGCTCAGCCAGCTCCATTACCACAGGCTGCGTGCCCTCACCTTGGGATGCTGCTTCACTGGAATGAGGACTCGCTCCTTCAGCTTCACGTTCTTGGTGGCAAACAGGTCCAGGTATGCATTGTCCCCTTGCTTTGACTCACCTTTCTGAAACCTGTCAATCTCTGATTAAAAAGAGAAAAATCCATTGTTTGTGTGTATGGGTCTTCAGTAATTCCATTCTGCCGTACGACATGCCAAGAAACAGCTGCCAGTATGAATACACCTCAGCCAGCCCTGGAGAGGAGATGGCTGCGCTTGAGCCGGGCCAGCAGCCCTTGAGCCCACGGGTGAAATGACTGCGCCAATCAGAAGCCCCAATGGCCCGGGGGGCTTGTTTTCCATCTCAGGATAGGAAGATTGTGCCAGTAACTGAGGGAGGCCCATTTTGAATCACACGACTAGTGGGTTTGGATCTTACAGAAGGATGCAGTCCGCATGTAAAGCACAGCACCAAAAAGTCAACCTCAACGATGCTGGACTGAGCAAATTCTGTGAATACATGCTGACAGAGCAGGGACAGACTGGCAGCGCGAGGCACAGGCTGACGGAGCAGGGACAGACTGGCAGCGCGGGGCACGGGCTGACAGAGCAGGGACAGACGGACAAACACATTACATTACGGACCATCCTAGACCGCTGAAACCACCCAGAGCCAGAGAAGCCCCAGCGCATCAATATCAAGCCAACTCAGGTCACTGAAGACATCCTCCAGGAGGCAGTGTGGCTGTCTGAGGGTAGTGCTGCTCTTCACAGGGCTCGGCCAGGCTGCAACACACCAACCCGAGATGCTACAGAGTATTTCAGGTCATTAATGCCATGGTTCGGAGCACAGCGACCTGGGGGATGACACGTCCGCGTGCGACCACGTCAGTCCAGCCCCAACGACTACGGAGGATCATATGCGGGATGTGTCGATCCAGCAGCATCCACGGGCAGCTTTATCCTTCAACAGCAGCCGGCTACACGCAGCGCAAGCTGAACCATCCCGCTACAGGACGAGCACAGAATGTCTTAGAATGCATGGCGGTGTTCTGACGAGTTGAGCTTTTAAGGGTTTTTTAGGGGTTAGGGTTAGGGTTTTAGGGGTGTTTGAGGGTTAGGGTTTTAGAGGCTTTTTGGGGGTTAGGGTTAGAGTTTTACGGGTTTTTTGGGGCTATTGATTAACACTACGGTAGCCTTACTCGACAAAGTAGCTCAACTCGTTTCAGATCAGCGACCAATCGGTCATTTAGAGACAGGCATGCGTTCTACGGCAGGGATGCCTTTTTCGGCATAACACCGGCACATGAACAAACAGATAGCGCGACACCAGGCCTGCGGACTCCGACCGACAGCCAGAGAAAACGCAGCTAACAAGTGGGCTAAACAAGACGCATACAAGTGACTAATCGTGTAATGCGCGGAACCAAAAGCCGAACTAAGAAGTGGGAGTGCACGGCGGGCCGAGCGGAGCGCGCCTTTCGCCGCGCGCCGGATCTCGCGAACCAGCCTTTACCTGCGGATATAAGGTTCGAAGCGTGAGTAAAGGAGGCGTCCAGACTGTCCTTCTCTGCTAGAAGCTCTGGTAAATATTTGCTTTCGTTCTCCATTTTGTGAATTACTATAACAAACTGCCAAGTTAGTTAATGTCAGGTAAGAGACTTAAAAGAGCCTAATTTCTGACGAATACACTTCGAACAGTCGTTCCTATATCAGACTTCACAAACCGAAGGCGGTAGTCAGCTGCCCAGGTGTTCGTAATGGCTTCCTTCTCCTCAGCGAATGAAAACCATTCGCCAGGGGGAAAAGCCTGAAGCGGAAGTGACGTTATACTTTTGTCAGGGCACTGAACCATGCTTGCTAGCTTTCTAGTGCACCAGGTACCTGTTTTAATACTTTCCATTTTCCATTGGTTTCCGGGCAGGTACCAGTACCTGAAGTACAAACGTGAACTTACAAACGTGATTATTGTCGAATGGTTACGCAAATAACCTACCTCGCAAACACAAAAAACACATCAGCTATTTTGTAAAAGCTTAGTTACGAACTCAGGAAACAACTACAACGATGCTTTTAAAAAATAAATAATAATGGATGCGAAGACAAATGAGGACACCAAAGTTTTAATTGCGATCTGGTCGGAATAACAGATTCAATATGTGGATGGCATGACAAGAACTAAAAAAGTATTTGGTACTAGGGCTGCACAATATTGGCAACATTTTAAATTTCTCGATGTGATTTTGTCACAGTAAACATTGTGATATTTATAAACCAAAAAAAAATTCAAAATAAATTTCTGACAAAGTCGTCTAGGAATAATTCAAACTTTAAAAATGATTATGATTGGCTCGGAGAGCGCAAGCAGAGCTCAAGCAAAAGCAGCGGCATTAAATTTTAAGGTTAAAATGGTTGTTTAAATCAAACCATTTTTTTTTGCAGTTTAAGCAATAAAAGAAAAATGTGACATTGTATTTGAGGACACTCAAATTTCATCCAGTGACACCAATGAGTTTACACTGAAGTATTTCAGACATATCAGTTAATTTAATATTGTTGACAGTGATTAACAAATTCTTTCCTAAATACAGTACCATATTCTTCATGACAACTGACATTATTAAAGTTGCTGGTGTTACAAGCTGTAATGATTCCAGGAAAAGCACAGGTAGTTGGGTAGCAGACACATAGCTCGACACTCTCTTTAGGTAGTATGTTTGAATTGTCAGAACACACAAAGGAGCAGCACAGCCCAGATTCTTACTTCTTTAATTAGTTCATTCAGTTTAATTACCAGATTAAACTACCAGATTAAAGCTACCAGTCCGGCAGCGCACTGCGCAGGGCGGCTGATTGAAACTCCCCCAGGGCTAACAAATCTGAAAGAGCCAGACACAGACCTACTTGCGACTGCCGTTCCCACCCAGCATATAAGTCCAGCTGGGTGCTAGCAGCTTCGGTGTGAGAGCATTAGCTACCCAGAAGCTCAGGTCTGCCACAGGTGCTGCGGCTCAGCTCAGGAACTCGCCCCTCCCCTGCTCCGTTTGGCCGGGGGCAAGGGGCTGCTCATGCTGTGCACCCAGGCATTGGTGTCAAACAGCAAACCAGACATGAACTTTATCTTTACTCTGAAGAACCCAGCCCTAGGCCAGGTTCTGCAAAGGACCATGAGCTTCCGCCAAGGTAGCCAGAAACTTCTTTACTTTGTGCAAACATGAATAAAGATAAGATAGATTTTGTGAACCTCCAAAGATATGATATGTTGTTGCAGACACACCCACAAGTGTGGATTAGTCAGACTGGGTTTGCATTGACAGATATAAAGAAAATTCTCACTGTAGAATGTAGATATAGAAATACTGTTCTACAAACAGATGGCATACTTTTCTGCCCTCGGCTTGGTGCCCCCATCATTCCGGCATGCTGTGTGTGCAGGAGCTGGGCTTCCGCGGATGGCCCCGACGCTCCCGAGGGTGCAGGAGATGGGCTTCCGCGGATAACACCGGCACTCCCGAGGGTGCGGGCCTTTACTGCCTGGCTGAGCTAGACACTGCCTTTCTCAACTATTTGGGAATTTTAATACATTTAAAAACCTGCAAGCTAGTGACCCACACAGAAACGTCAATGATAAAAACACAAAGTAGCTGTAACTCAGGTTCAAGACCAGGAGCAAAACAAGCAAGGCTTTCTGCTTAAAGGTCATATTCTCAATGTGTTTATTATGAATAAGTATAATAATAAGATTCAATCCCTGCCAGTGAAGCGAAGGTATATTACAAGAAGATTCTAGTGATAAACTTTGGTTTTAGTTTAATGTTGAATTAACACATTAATGCAGAATGGGTTCCGGAATGTTCTGAGGCTAAGTATAGACTGCCCATGATGGAGCACAAACAGCCGCCGCCTCCTCAGTGCAGTTCATTTACTTATCAACTCTGCTGAGGAACATACTTGCTATATTAATCTAAATAAATGCTTATATTCAAAAGTATATTCTGGACTGTGATATTCTTAAATGTAAAATGTTGTGTATCCATGGCAAAGTTCCCTCCACTGAAGCCCGACCTTGGCTGGGATCCAGCATCCCCCCAGTCATATATCGATGATGACAAGGATTTCTGGCTTGTCCTCATCACGGATCTGCATGGCTGAGTATGTGATCGCCTTCACCTCTGTCCCCTGCAACACAGAGCACAGCAAGCCGATATTTTCAGAGCTCCATGGATGCGATACCTACGTCTGCTGGCTGAAGCAGCCCCACCTTACCCTTTGTGGGGGGCATTCGAGGGCAAGCTCACGATCAAAACTGTGTGTTGGGACCTTGCCTGAACAGCTAGTAGTGTGTGTGAACACCAAACCTAGGAGTAGAGGTTAAGTCGACTAGTTGAAAAGTGGACTTTACAGGCCTGCGATGATGGTTGACGTCGACTAGTCGTTGGTCAGGTGAATATGACACTAACATACCACTTACGAGGAGATACGTGGAAGAGTGTTAGAGATAGTGAAGCAAAGACTGAGCATTATTCTTGTGCTTCTTTTTATGTACTAATGAACATGTTTTACCAGCATCGCTGTATTTCTGCCTCAGAAGATTCAATCACAGGCGGTGAAACTCACAGGAGCTTATTAGCGGATTAACGTTACGTCGGGTTTTATTCTGTTGGAAATGAAAGATCGATCTGCTGGCCAGATTTAATAATGGATTATAAACTTGTCATGTAAATAAAATATAAATAAAAGGCTGTGTCCTGTTTTTATTGCGATCGACCCCCTCCCCCAGTAACCAACAAATAACTAACAATACGACTTGTCCATCCTCAATTTTTTGAGATGGCGGTGAAGTTTCGTATGAAATTATGTGTGCAGTTTATGCTACTTTTTGCGTGTTTCTGTTGCAACACACGCAAGTCCCCAGTCCAGACAGGCCAGGGACTCGGAACCAGGTACTAGGTTCCTGAACTTAGGTGAGAAAGTGCCTTATGACCACAAGGAGCAGGCTTACAGGCTGTATCTGGCGTGAGTTTTGTTTTGTTGTGTTATACCAACATTTCTTTTGCACTTAAATTGGAGTTGTAGCATACTGGTGTTTTTGTTGCATAAATTATTTCAACCTGTTTCTATTTGTTTCCATTCCACGCAAAATATACATTGCAAAGCATTCTATTTCCTGTGGTTTTATCAATGACTACAGCAGCGACTAGTCGTTGTCCACTGGACTTTCATGACAACTGCTGACTTCAAAAAATCGAAAGTGGTGCACCCGCCCTCAAGCCTGAAGGTACCCGCCCTCAAGCCTGAAGGTACCCGCCCTCAAGCCTGAAGGTACCTGCACGTACCTGTGGGTGCTTGGACACACTGAACTCCTCTCCCCACCTGTAGAAACAGAATTGTCGCGTGTTTTAATTTGCTGTGATTGGAGTTTGTGGAGTCCAATCACACCACAAGACTAACACATCATCCCTCCAGGCAGGGAAGGTTGGTGGGTCACCTACCCGATGGACCGGACCCGGAACCGCATGCGGTCGATGTTCAGCACTTTGACCTCCTAGAACACACAGATGGATGGTCACCTCTACCTGCCATGGACTCCTGAGTTTGTTACACCAGGGAAATAAGAGGAATGTGAATGCTGTGCTTTTTGGTAAGAGTCAGTCTGTGGAGCAATGGCTACACTAGATCGCCAGGGACTGTATGTGTGTGAGTACAATGATGGGCATGTTTATAAAGAATTTCACTTTCCTTCCTGGACCTGCTGCATGAGCAAGATATTCCAGTACTAGGACCAACACACAGAAATCACAGAAACAAGGAGTAGTTTATTTCTCCATCACAAGAATCTCGTGTTCGGTGCTAGAACAGGATTAAGCACAAGCCTGAGTTTAGAGCTGTGCTGGGTCCTCATGTACACCCTTAATATAAGGGCAATTCCAAATACTAAATCCCTTTGCTGCATGACAGTCACATGATGGCATTTTAAGCACAGTATGGGAAAGGTTTCCAGTGAGTGTACAGTGAACAGCAGCTTGCAGACGGTGATGCCTACCCGTGGAACAAAGAAGGGGTCAGCACTGAATTTAAACAGCCAGTCATCCAGGAAATGAAACAGCAGAGATTCCATGTCATCCCCTGTGTGGTGGCATAATGGACAGAGAATGACTGCCTGTCTGCACACACTGCACGCTCTTAAGTCCCTGTGAACACGAGGTGACACACAGGTCCCACAGGTTGCCATTTACGTGGAATACAGACTGCGCAGTGCCTGTGATTTCTCACACTGCCATGCTGCCCATGTGTTTCTGTGTATCATCATAAATCTTAGCATTTCACTTGCCATCTGACCATTTTGTCTTGTAACACCCACCCACTGCAAAATGCTACCAAGGGGGACTGGGGAGGGGGACTGGGGCAGGCTAGCATCCCGTATTCTGATTGTAAGAGGCATCAGTACTCAGCATGCTGTAAGCACCTTGACTACTGACTTGGCCCTGTTTAATCGATGTGCAGTTTTGTTATGATGTGTGTTTATGTGCCTGTTTCTCTGCCTCACCTTCAGACTCCACCTCAACGGTGTCAATGGGCTCCACCGTCTCTGTATCTGTCATGTACCCGAACATGGCCATGGCACACTGCTCAAACGCCTCCTCCAGTGAATTCCCCCATGCATGGAGCCTTGAATCATGAAAACAGGCAGCTTTTTGTCCACTGCAGGGAACCTTTCAACACCGGTCAGCCAGACCATACTGCCAGCTTCTTCTATGTTTCTTCTGGCTAAACTCCTCATTATAGTTAAAGCTTTCATTGCCTGTCGTCTAACGTCCCTATAGCCTGTAACGGTGGGTTATGGCAGCTTATGATACTGAGCTCATTTTTGAGCCATTTGTTCTTTGAAGCTCCTTCACCAAAACTGCACACCAAGTGTACACCAAGGACAGACACGTCACACAGCTTGTACACCACAAAGGACAGACACACCACACAGCTTGTACACCACAAAGGACAGACACGCCACACAGCTTATACACCACAAAGGACAGACACGCCACACAGCTTATACACCACAAAGGACAGACACGCCACACAGCTTGTACACCACAAAGGACAGACACGCCGCACAGCTTGTACACCACAAAGGACAGACACGCCGCACAGCTTGTACACCACTAAGGACAGACATGCCACACAGCTTGTACACCACAAAGGACAGACACGCCACACAGCTTGTACACCACAAAGGACAGACACGCCACACAGCTTGTACACCACTAAGGACAGACACGCCACACAGCTTGTACACCACTAAGGACAGACACGCCACACAGCTTGTACACCACAAAGGACAGACACGTCACACAGCTTGTACACCACAAAGGACAGACACGCCACACAGCTTGTTTGCACTGGATCTGTGTCCTTTAACTAGTTTATGGCATTGGTGCTCTTCCCATCATCATTTGTTGTGGACTTGGCTGTTTCCTTAGTAGCTTACCTATGCGATTCCTCCCACCCATGGCTTTATTAATGACTAAACTCCCTCAAATGAGTGCAAGACTCAAACACTTACTGTACATCAGCTGTATGGTCCAAATCTACAAAGCACACAAGAAAGTAAGATAAGACATTCTTTATTGATCTCAGCAAGAATTTTTTTTTTTTTTTTACTACAAAATTCTGTTCTTTAGCTGAGTTTTAAAACTGCTCTGTTGGTCCCACTGCCCCTGGTCATACACAAATTCCACTATTAAGTTCAATCGTTCATTAATAAACACTTTAGACTGTGTGACATAAGTCGCGCTATTGCAAAGACAGCTGAAGATGGCATATCACCGTCTAGCTCAGCGGTGGAAAATCTTATCCAGAAAGGGCCATTGGGTATGCGGGTTTTTGCTGCAGCTCCGTAATTATACTATTAATTAGAGGACTGAATGGCTGACGAGTCCTCACACCAGGGTTTGACCTAAACAGCTGACTTAAAGGTTACCCCAAAAACCTGCACACACACTGGCCCTTTGCGCACAAGACTGCCCACTCCAGTTTAGCTCTACTTCAGAGTCACGTAATACATTACGAATGTTAAACTGTACCATGTAATCATAAATAGATTCCCATTATATAATTTCCGGTAAAAAAACACAACGTTTTTTCAGTTCACTTGATTTAGGTAGGCCTACGTCAGTACTTATTTGTTAAGTACAACAAACGAGAAATAACACTTTAAAGGCACTGAAATATAATTGGAAATAAGATGGTGAAGAATAATCATTAAGGAAATTACTTTGATTTAGCCGAGATAGCCTAAATTCAGCCCGCCAGAAAAAAAGGAAGGAAAGAGAAGACCGGGTGCGCCTAACTCCTATTACGAGCGCTTCTACTGAACATCATGTAAATAACCTCTAGACCAAAGTGCGCAAACCCAGCACAGCTTCGCCCTCCCACTCCGAGCGGCGTTAAAGCACACCGAGCAGATGCCACTCACATTCATATTTCTTTTCGATTGGTGGGTATTTTGACTTTAAAGCCTTCTGTGCCTCGGTAAGATCAAGTTCTCGGTCATTCATGATTAAAGGCGCCTGTTTCCCAGTCGACCAAGCTGAGACGCAGTTCATAAGGCGGTCACTGGGGGAAACATAAAGCTGGTATGTTTGACAGCGGAGTCCGCGTTTACTCCGGAATGTTTAACCCAAGCGCACGGCCTTATTTCCGCTCACGTGAGGTGCTCTCTGTCACTTCCCCGCCGGAAACCACTCCCCTCCGAAACTGGCAAAACAAGCTGCAACTTGGCGATTTTACTCAGGGGAACTGCAAAACAAACGATTATCTGTTTTAAACTGAAAGCAGTAGGACAACTTACCAAAGGATCAGTTAACTATGGACGTTGCTATGTGGCCAGGAACCGGCTTTCCTGACATTTGTATCATTGTATGTGTATACTGTATGCACCCTCCTTTAGCGCGGCATTGCGCTGGGACTGCGCTGTCACTTTTCGACCACTTTCTCTGTATAAATTTACTGTGTTTTACTGTATATTGTATCTTTGTCATTCTTTTTTTTTTATCATTATATTACTTTGTTCCAGTTCTAACTTATGTCTCCCTCGATTTCCTTGTGCTTTGTTCCTTTACGTTGCACAGTGTGTTGATGTATAGGAATGACAATTGTATGAATCTGATCGATACCTGGGAAGTACACAAAACAAAGCCCAAAGGCACGCGAAAAGCTTGAGTACTGTGAAGCTAGCAAGAATAATGAACCGGAAATACTTCTGTTGTCTCATAGCGAAAAATGATACATGATATATTAGAAAATTACAACTATCCATGATATAATAGTTGTAACAATAAATACTATATATTTTGTCTTTAATGTTTCGCATTTCATAGATTTATGAAATCAATTCAAATTAAACGTATGTCATTTTGTGCCAAATTGTGAAATCTGCCGGGGTAAAAGACTACGGGACTGAATTTGGCATGTTAGAAGAGAGGCCACGGTGTTCTATTACGGGATTTTACCACAAACCGTCTGTTTCTGAAATTGTTAACGCACAGACGGTGAAACGCCACCTTCACTATATATAAAAATGCAGCAGAAATACCTGATCCTAAGAAACAATGTCAATGAGAAAGTATATAATTTCTGTGTTATTGATTTCAGTTTAGTTTTTTTGGACAAACTTGTTCTTGACTTAATAAAATAAATATAAATAAAATAAATATGTGAACAGCATTCCCCTTATGCAAATGAATCCTGTCTGAGATGCTTTCTTAAAAAAAATAGACTGAACCGTTACATTTCCCCAAGTAAGAATAATAAAAAATTTCCCTGTGATGGGTTGGCGCCCCATCCTGGTTGTTCCTTTGCGCCCATGTTACCTGAACTTTCTGTTTCTTCACCATTTTATGAGCTTGCTTGGCTTATGATAAACAGTATAATGGGCTAGACGGTGCTACACTGAATTTGCCTGATTTCTCAGGAGAATGTTACCAGTAAAATTACTAGGAAAAAGTCATATTGCATTGGATAAGCATAACTGCATAGCCACTAGCTGTGCCATACCATGTAAAATATAGCAATATGGTTCCTGCGTGTATTAAACTGCGTGTGGGAGGGCGTCTCCTGACCAGAGTAATGATACAGCTGTATTCAATATTACAGTATAGTGTTAGTATTTGCAATATACTAATATACTTTTATGTATATAATACATACCAGGTTTCAGGAGTTGGGATATTTTCTAAAATGCAATAAAAAAATGAAATTTGTAAATTCTTTTGAACTTTTAACTGACGAAAGTAAAAATAATTTGCTTTTAATGTTCTGGCTGGCCAATTCCAGTGTATTTTATAACAATTTTTAAAATTTGATGCCTGCAACACTCAAAAAAAGTTGAGACAGGAGCAAAATAGGGTGAAAAGTTCATAGAACATTTTGAAATGTTCCACAATAAGCAGGATAAGTGGTAACAGGTGAGGGTATCACCTGTTCCACCAAAGGCTCGATCTCAGTCAGCAAGGCTGGGTCCGCTCAGCCCTGCATGCCGAGCTTCATGAGAGAATCGTTAATCAATTCAAAATACCATTTATTTAGAAGCAAGATTGTAAATAATTTAGATCTTTTACCATCTACACATCATATTGTGAAAAGATTCAGGGACCCTGAGAAATCTGGGAACCGCTGCTGAACGCGTGTGATCTCTGAGCCCTCGGGCAGTACTGCCTGAGAAACTGTCATACCGCTGTGATAAATGTAGCCACAGGGGCTCAGGAGTACTTCAGAAAACCAGCGTCACTCAACACAGTCCACTGCTGCATCCAGAAAGGCAAGCTGCCACTATGCTACACAAGCAGGAAGCCATACATAACTCTATGCAGAAATACTTCTGCATTCTCTAGGTCCAAGCTCATGTCAGATGTATCAAAACACAGTGGAAACATGTGCTGTGATCAGATGAATCTGCATTTCAGCTTGTTTTTGGGAAAAACAGACATCGAGTTCTCCGTGCTAAAGACAATAAAGGCCAGTCAGAGTGTTATCAGCGAAAGGTGCAAAAGCCAGCATCTGTGGGTGGATGGTATGGGGGTGCACCAGTGCCCATGGCATGGGCACGCTGCATGGGTGTGAAGGTACCAGGCTATGTCTTTTCCTGGTAAGTCCATGTTTATTTCAGCAAGGTGATGCCAGGCGACATTCTGCACGGATTACAACAGTGTGGCTTTATAGCCAGAGAGTGTGTGAGCTCGTCAGCAGTCCATTTCCTACTGAAAATGCACAGTGCATCAAGAAGAGCAGAATCAGAAACGGCCACCACAGCCTGTTGAGCAGCTTAAGTCCGGTATTAAGCAAGAATGGGTAAAAATCCACTTGTAAAATAGAATCCTGATTTCTCAAACGAATAAAAAGTGTAGTTAAGTGTAGTTGCCTTTAAAGTGTAGTCTGAGTGTGTCACAGGCATCAAATTCTTCATGTGTTTATATAAGTTGGTCAGCAGGTAAGCAGGTGGGTGCAGGTCCCGGAACGCATATATAATACGGTGCTGAAATATGCTACGCATTTTTAAGAAAAAATCTAAAGTCTAATAAATCTAAACTAATAAAGGACATGAGACGGCATGGAAACTGGTCTGTAAATTACAATACATACATATGTTGTTCATTTTTTTAACCAGATCGCTGCCGGATCCGACCAAATAGTTGCCGAATCGCTGATAGGAACATGTTCCGCAGGATCCGGCACAAATTAAACACTGTGTTTGGACTTTGGGGGTCAAACGTGCTTTGGCACGGTACAGATCGGCCGATGAATACACCCATGAGTCTGTCACATTGTGGCCAGCTCACCAAAGGAGGTGACAGCGTGCCTCACCCCAGATCAGGCCCTGGGATTTGTCACCACAGAGATTCGATCGTAGACAGCAACTTGCCGAGTCTCTCACTCTCCGCTTTGCGGTACCACACTGAGCTGCCGATATGCCTGTTGTCCAGCCGCCTGGCCATGGGCGCCACCCACCGCTGCTCCGGCACGCTTCCGAGGGGGCGACGGTATAAGCCGCAAAACGCGAAAGGGATCCAGCAAACTTCAGCAATATGATCACAACACAACTTGTGTAAAGTGGTGGATGGCTGGCAAGTTATTGACCCGATTAGTTCCATTGGGGGATAATCGGTTATCGCGTCTTGCTTGTATCAAAGTTCCATAGAGGTTTGTGAAGCATCTCAGCGAGCAGCGGAGAAAGCGCCCGAAGCCTGGGCGCTGGGAGCGAGTCTTAGTGCTTATTAATAAACTGAAGCAGTGAAGGGCATAGGGTACTAAATATTATACCCCCTCACTCCCTAAAATACACACAAAGTTCACTTTCCCCTTGGACGTGCCGTCGGGTTCGGACTTCACATTAACGGCGTCGACAGCGGGTTATATTTAGGAAATTAACGGGTGCGTCAAATGTGCAGTAGGATCGCTCTCACCCAGCGCGAAGTATGCCTGTGACTAGTTAAACATCGTTTATACCCTAAATACTCGACGGTCTTTGAACTAAAAGCGCTAAAATTTGCTGGTGGTGAGGTGGTGTTTGGCTCTGCGCGTCTGGACACGTTTATGTGATTAGAAGGTCGCCAGTTCAAATCATAAGGCTGGCAATGTAATCTGGCCGCTGGGCTCCTGACCAAGGTCCCTAACCCGCAGTTGCTCCAAGGACTGGCTGACCCTGCTTTCTCAATTGTATGTCACTGTGGGTAAAAGCATCTGCTAATAAAATCAAAATGGTGTCATGTAAGTCATTCGATATTTCTAATGCATTGTTTTGAAACTGTGCCCGTGTCCGTTTATTCTAAGAATGAACAAAGGCAGGCGTAGCAAAATATTTATGTACACTTTACTCATAAATACATTGTTATTAAGCCTAATCGGACGTGGGAAATCTGGTCCCTTTGGGTGCCAGTCCTGCCCCTGCTCCTAGATGGCGCTAAAGCGACACCGAAGGTAAGACGAGAGTTTCCTGAGTGACTTGTCGTGTCTTCACCTGTCCAGACACCGACGGGTAAGTGATTAACGTCGTCCTCGGTTTTTCTTTCCTTTCTGTTCCGTAAAGCAAAAGGATGTAAATGGCAGTAGGTCTTTCGGTTAAAGATGGAAGCTTGGCTTGTCTCTTAACTTTCCGATGTTTAAGCGGTCATTTTGCGGGAATAATTTACCTGGAACTGCGAATCGCACACAGTCCGTCATGGAGCGACATTCAGAAGCGCGTATAACTGCGCCAAGCGGATGAAGAAGACTTTCTGTTCGCACGCGAAGCTCTGCATCTGCACAAATTCAGCGCACCGAGGAGAAAGGTACATAGATTTAGGTGCATACACTCAGGTACATATACATTCAGGTATATACACTCAGGTACATGTACATTCAGGAACATACACTCAGCTACATACATTCACAGAAAGCTTTTTTTAATAGTCAATATTTTTGTACACTGCGTTTTGGATTTTGAGGATAAAGTAATAATGTGCTGAACAGTCTGGTTTTGCTGATAAAATTAAATAAAATGAATATAAAAATTAAACGAGGCAATGCAGTAGTAGAAAGTTGGTCAGTGCTACAGAAACCGTAGAAGTAATTGTTTCCAAGTATAAGAGTTTTTCATATCAAGTGAAAATTTAGTTTCTGTTAAAAACTGTAAAGGGAAAGGGACTTTTATTTCTGTCTGCCTTTGAGAAGACAGTAAACAATTCTTTAGAAACACTGACAACAGGAAACAGAGCCCCACCTATATGTCAAGCTGAAGCTGACTGATCCACACGCGGCCAGTGTGGGCACCCCGTTTTGGCAGGCGTGTCCTGGGTTTACACCTGGGTCCCTGGGTGCAGGCGCAGAACAAACAACTCAAGAGCTTGTGGAGTATCTTAAAAGTCTCATGCGCGAGATTCAGCCCTCAACCCAACTTTGAATGTGCATCGTGAGTGTTGTAATTACGAAAAGTGGCTCACCTAGGCAGGGCTCTGTGTTGGTAAATCACATGGAATGACTGATATAAATGGACCTTGTGCAATTGTACTGTGAGAGGAAAATGGCGAGAGAGTAACCTCAAAGCAGCTTTCAGTCAATAATCAGTGACGTTGGCATCTTTATCTAAACCTATTCATCTGGCTATTGATTAACAAACGTAGAGAAAATATGCCAGTCCCTGGGACCCCCCCCCCCCATGGCGGCCCATCCAGCTTACAGTGCCAGTCAGTATCTTTGACAAATCATTGTCTCTAAGCAAAATACTGAGTGCAACTTTGACTGATTAACAGGTTGAATGATGATATGACTAGCAGAAGGTGAAGCTGTTTCTGAAAATTGACCACATTGTCCAAATCTGCTCCCCATTTCCCCATGCTGTCCACATCTCCACATTGACCCCTGCTCCACATCTCCACACTGAAACCTGCTCCTTATTTCTGCACTCTGACCACATTTCCACACTGACCCCTGCTCCTTATTTATGCACTCTGAACACATTTCCACACTGACCCCTGCTCCACATCTCCACACTGACCCCTGCTCCACATTTCCACACTGACCCCTGCTGCACATTTATGTACCATGTCCACATCTCTACACCTAGCCTTGCTCCTTATGTCTGTGCACTAATCACATCTCCACATTTCTTCACAACGACCACATCTTTATGCTGATCACAGTCTCAGATCCCGTGTGGCGTGGGCAATCCCAAGCCGGGCAGTCCGGTGGGGGAAGAGCAGGCCCGACCCTGTGTGGTGTCGGCTGTCATGGGCCGGGCAGTCCGGTGGGGGGAGAGCAGACTCCGGCCCCGAAGTACCACAGGCCTTTATTGCAGAAGAGGGTTGATAGCTCTAGTCCCAATGTTAGTAACGCTTTCCTAAAACAAAGATTACCAGTCAAACCTGGGAACTACCTTCCTTAATCCAAAAGCCTAAAGGGATGTCTGATGTAATATTCTTCTCCAGATACTCCCAGAAAATCACAACGTGCAATGTGCTGCTGTTTGTCTTCAAGTTGAGCATTTGTGAAAACTAACTTTTTTATTGGTTTGTTCTCATAACAATGGTAACAAAATGCAGTGTTTTATACTTTCAGTGAAAGAAAGCAGTGTCTATATGAGGCAGTTTAGCAAGAAACTGTCCTCATGGGAAACAACAGATCCTGAGGTGTGTTTGTATATTGAGTTTCCCGTGGTGCAAAGAGTCCTCAGGTAGAAGAGGGTACCTGAGGAGTGTGAGGCGTAGCATTGAGGGCAGCATGCGGTGTTGTGGCTAAATGGAGGTTCATAGCTTATAAATGACTGGCTTTGGATAACAGAATGATGTGCAGGCTCATCTGAGTGCTGACCACTCCTTAGGTTGCCACAAGGCCTGGGGAAGAGTGACGTAGCTCTGAAAGACTTGGTCATGCTGAATGGTGCTGACTCAAATGCTGTGCTGTTCAGTGTGCTGTGGAGCTTATGTTAGGGAGTTCCTGTGACTGAAAAGCCAGAGTCTGAGGGAACAGGAGTAAGCCGTATTAGCTGCCTTGTGGGAGTGGTTAGACAGAATGTTTGAAGGGAAGGGTGTGGTTCCTTGGGCATGTGTGCACATAGAGCAGGAGGGTTGCTATGGTAGCACCACTTGTTTTTAGATTCTGTCCTGTCACATAAGTGCTGTTTTTCAGTAGGAAAAATGAAACAGTCACATGAAGCTGTAAAGTTGAGACATTTCTCATAAAGGGACTTAATGGACATGTGTAGCTTTTGTCCAGTTTTGGAAGCTGTGTCCTCCATCTAGAACTGCTGGAGAAGCATTTCCAGGACAAAGAGCAGTTTTAGGGACGTCTGGGGTGGTTTGAAAGCCCCAGTGTGTCTTCTGACACTCCACAGTCTCCTTAACAAACTGGAAGTCTGCTAGATTTTTTGAAAACTTGGTTTGTCTGCCCAGTTTAGCTTGCCTTTCTTTGTTATTCGATGTTATTTCATTAGGGTAAGGCTTCATGGTGCATACGCTGAAAGGTAGACAGAGTCTTCAGGAAGGTGGTTGTCCCAATCACCTGAACACCAGGAACCCCTTGCAGTCATGTTAAGTTAATGTGTGTAGTGTAGGTTTGGCGGTCCATTGTGCAATTACTGCTGTACTCATAGCACTGTCATCATTACTGCACTAAACTCAATTACTCAAATATTAAGAAGCATCACTTAAAAATTCTATGCTGGCGGTTGCTTGGCAGTTCTGCTAGAGATCGCTCACCTGTGTATTCTGCTCGAAGTCTCTTTACTGTTCTGCTGGAGAGCACTTGCTTATATATTCTGCTGGAAGTCGCTCACCTGTGTATTCTGTTGGAGGTCACTTGGCTGTCATGCTGGAGGTCGCTCGCCTGTGCATTCTGCTGGAGGTCGCTGACCTGTGTATTCTGCTGGAGGTCGCTTGCCTGTGCATTCTGCTGGAGGTCACTTGCCTGTGCATTCTGCTGGAGGTCACTTGCCTGTGCATTCTACTGGAGGTCGCTTGCCTGTGTATTCTGCTGGAGGTCGCTCGCCTGTGCATTCTGCTGGAGGTCGCTCACCTGTGTATTCTGTTGGAGGTCACTTGGCTGTCATGCTGGAGGTCGCTCACCTGTGCATTCTGCTGGAGGTTGCTGACCTGTGCATTCTGCTGGAGGTCGCTCGCCTGTGCATTCTGCTGGAGGTCGCTGACCTGTGCATTCTGCTGGAGGTCGCTGACCTGTGCATTCTGCTGGAGGTCGCTTGCCTGTGCATTCTGCTGGAGGTCGCTTGCCTGTGCATTCTGCTGGAGGTCGCTGACCTGTGCATTTTGCTAGAGGTCGCTCACCTGTGCATTCAGCTGGAGGTCACTCGCCTGTGTATTCTGCTGGAGGTCGCTCACCTGTGCATTCTGCTTGAGGTCTCTTGCTTGCTTATTCTGCTGGAGGTCGCTGACCTGTGCATTCTGCTAGAGGTCGCTGACCTGTGCATTCTGCTAGAGGTCGCTCACCTGTGCATTCTGCTGGAGGTCACTCCCCTGTGCATTCTGCTGGAGGTCACTCACCTGTGCATTCTGCTGGAGGTCTCTGGCCTTTGTATTCTGCTGGACATTGCTCGCCTGTGTATTCTGCTAGAGGTCGCTCACCTGTGCATTCTGCTGGAGGTCACTCCCCTGTGCATTTTGCTAGAGGTCGCTCACCTGTGCATTCTGCTGGAGGTCGCTCGCCTGTGTATTCTGCCGGAGGTCGCTCGCCTGTGTATTCTGCTGGAGGTCGCTCGCCTGTGCATTCTGCTTGAGGTCACTTGCCTGTGCATTCTGCTGGAGGTCGTTTGCCTGTGCATCCTGCTGGAGGTTGCTCGCCTGTGTATTCTGCCTGTTCTGTTGTAGGTCGCTCGCCTGTGCATTCTGCTGGAGGTCAGTGGCCTGTGTATTATGCTGGAGGTCGCTCGCCTGTGTATTCTGCTGGAGGTTGCTCCCTTGATCTGCTGGAGATCGCTCCCCTGTGCATTCTGCTGGAAATCACTCGCCTATGTATTGTGATGGAGATCATTCACCTGTGCATTATGCTGGAGGTCGGTCGCCTGTGTATTCTGCTAGAGGTCGCTCACCTGTGCATTCTGTTGGAAGTCACTCGCCTATATGCTCAGTGGTGACAGTAGTGACTGTTGGTATACTGAGCTGAGAGTTTATCTGCATCTAACAGATGCAGATGCAGAAACAAAGAATGTGAAATGCAGGAGAACTCAGGCCCCATCAGAGTCATGGGGCAGTATTTTGTACAGGGTGAAGCCCAGGCAAGGTTGGTTTGTTCACTTGCCCGGGTGGAACCATTTGTGCT
The DNA here is from genome assembly GCA_025773925.1 of Cryptomyrus ogoouensis. Lineage (NCBI taxonomy): Eukaryota > Metazoa > Chordata > Actinopteri > Osteoglossiformes > Mormyridae > Cryptomyrus > Cryptomyrus ogoouensis. The sequence continues at coordinate 165,772 of JAOYFF010000010.1, read as the reverse complement.
ATGATTGTTTATTCAGGAATTAAAGGTGTCGTGCTAGTTTCACACTGCAGTAGGATTCAGGAGAGAAACTGTGCATTGATGACAGGTGCAGCAGGACTTTTGGGGGGGGCAGTAGGCATGTAGAACCCTGGAAAAGCTATGCTTTTTTCTGTCTTTAGGGGGCAGTGTGTGGCTCAGTGAGCTGGGCCTCTGTACCTTTGATCAGCAGGTTGCTGGTATGAGCCTGGTATGAGCCTGGTATGAGCCTTGGGAGAATAGTCACATGTCTGCTGGGTCCTTAGCCCCCTGAAGTGCTCCCGGGGCACTCCATGAATGACCAGACCCTGTGTATGTGTGTGTCTGTTTGTGTGAGTGTATGTGTGTGTCTGTGTGTGTGTGTGCATGTGTGTGTCTGTGTGTGTGTTTGTGTGCCAAAAGAGAGTAAGATGGCATATGTGAAAAGAAGCATTCAAATGAACCTGTACTCCAGCAAATGGCACTAAAGGCATCATTTCCTGTCATTTCCCGCAGGTCCTAGGATAGCGCCAAACCAACACGTGCTGGGATGTCATTCCGAAGTACCGGTGGGGACCTTGTCCCCCGGGATGTGGCACAGGTGGTGGCCCAGGTGAAACAGGCGAACCGAAGCAGGAAGCCACGTATTGGCTCCATCATCCGGGCCTTCAGCTGGATCAAGGGCAAGAGGAAGAGGAGGAAGAAGAAGAAGAGCAGTGTGCAGCACCGCAGCGGGGGTCTGGCTGAAAGTCACCAGCAAGGTCATGACCTTTCCAAATGTATGAGTCTGCACTTTCATTTCAGCTTCATGCCCTGTCGGTGTTGCATTCCCATGACTTGCTAGCAGTCCTGCTTGGTTTAGAGTGTTTGGCCTGCATGTTTATTAACGGTTTGGGCTGCGGCGAAAAACTGGTATGTAGTTTGTGCAAAGCGATGCAGAGTTTGAAGGTGAAATGTTACCACACTCTGCACCCACCTTCCCCCTAAACTGAGCCCCGGCTTCTCCGTCTGATCTGCTGTGGTACCTGATCACTTGCTGGAGAGCAGAAGAGGCTACACTGCGCCAGCAGGCTACCCTAACTAGCCCAGTGGCCCAGGGATGCTCTTTGAACGTCACATAGGGTCAGCCTGTGCAGCAGGCGTTATTAAAAAGATCCCATCAATACAAACACTGTTTTAAAAAAAATCTCCATCTACATGAAAATGCGAAAAAACTCACTTAATGTAAACAGCGAACGGCGTACATCCTGACATCAAACACAGTAGATAATGGTGCACACTCTGATGTTACAAGCCAAAAACTCTGTTTTCCCTGTCTATACATCAACACTGAAAACAGAATCTCTGAAAATCGCATAGAAAAAGCTGTTTTAAAAAATACTCATGCATGTGTGGACAAGGCCTGAGCTCTGAAAAATCTGCAGATGTAGTATTTGGTGGGGTGGGGGCCCTGGAAGCATGGGAACAAGTTTTAGTTACCAAGGCCCAACCATCTCCCTGTTTCAGCTGACAGTGGGGGTTGGATCGTAAATATGTTTTCCATCAGTTCTTTGAATATTAAAGTTTATAACTGCTAAAGTCACTCTGTGCCATGGGATGTGTAAGTACAGGCAAAGCCTTTGGTCTGTGTGTCTTGAGCCCTGGAGGTAGTCCAGTCCACTTTTCCTCTATGCTTTACAGGAAAGCAGTAACTTCAGCAACAATGGCCCTCTTCCTGTCTTCAACCAGACAATAGCATGACATCACACGTAGTGAGATTTTTAAGTACTCAGTAAATGTGTATTATCAGAGCCGTTTACTTTTCAAATATTACATTATGAGAGCCATGTATTATGCTAAAAGGGCACCTCAAGGGCTTTCATGTGACCAGGGTTACAGGTAAAGTGCAGTGCAGCTCATTGTGACAGTTAAGCCTAAGCCTAAGCGTCGCTCCACTCCTCCCAAGCATGTGGCTCCTAACTGAGACACACTGCCAGTTGGGGTAGAGATGTGTCCTAAATCTGCTCTGGTTAGCTACCCGCATCCTGCAACTTTGCATGTCTTCGTCTCAGTTCTAAATACAGGACAGAAAAGAGTGGAGGAGCAAGCAGTGATACAGCATCCCACCCCTGATTAGGTCACACTATGCACCTGCCCGGTGCTTCGGTCTGGGAGCAGAATCACAGCCTCGTTGAATGGATGGCCTGGTTCTGTGGCCTGCATGTAGCAAAGCTCCCAAAGGCCTGCAGGGAGCTTCATGCTGCCTCCATAAGGGACCATCAGCAGAAAGATTTTCCTTTACTGGTGTTCATGTGGGGTTTTACATCAAAATACTAACAGAAGGACCAAAGCAGAGGATGTCAGTGACACCTCAGAACACCTTCTGTCAGCCGCAAAGAATAAGTCTCATGCTCAACTTTGTTTTCCTTATAATTAGGCATGTTGAACATTCCAACAATACTGTATCTCTTTAGGGTAAATTTCACAGCTGTAAAGCCCTTCCAGTTACATATGGCAGTTCTTTGCTAAGACTTTTCAGAGAGATCTTCCCCTTCTGTAATGTTTACATAGATGATGTTTGAGTTGTCTTTAGTCTGTGTTTGTTTCACTGAGCACAAATTCAGGCTTTGCTGTGGGAAAACTGTTCATCACAGATGTTCCCTGTGAGACCAGAGCACCCAGGCTGCAGTGACACTGAGTGGAATAAATGGCTGACGGAATAGTGATGTTTCCGTTTCTGTTGCTCTGTGGAATACAAGAGCGGCTACTTGTTTCCAGATTTTCAGAAGGAAGGATGTGAATTAGTGTGAACTGGGATCATTGTGTGTCTGTCGGAAGATCCAGCACACTACTCTTTAGCCCTCGCACAGAAGTGGTTATAGTTATGCAAAAACTATGTCTGAGTTTCCTTTCCAGAGGGTTATGGAAACAGTGAGTACTGTGAGTTGGGTCATATGACCAGGGCATGTGCAGACGTGAGCTTCTGCAGGCAAGGTGTGCCGAAGCTGAGGTGCCAGGTCTGGGCATGTTCTTGCTCAGGTTGTGATCAGAAAGGCATTCATATGCTTTGGTCCTGTTCTTCACCAGTGGGATGGTGCTACCTTCCTGAAGCTACAACTTGGGGGTGTTTCGCTGGAGATATGAAATGAGTTACATGTGGCTTGTATGCATGAATAATAAAAAATAAATAAATAAATATTTCCAATGAAAGCCAGTTGTTAATATTCCCATTTCAAAGTTTGAGTACCGCTCAGTTGTTTATCAGTTGATTTCATAGCTGCCTAGTCTGGGTGGAACTTCATTGGATGGAAACGCAGTCACAGGCTGAGCCAGGAGTAAATGTGCTCTGCACAGCTGGTAGACCGCATGTGCCTTCCAAATAGCCTTGGCAGGAATTTCAGTCTTGCTTGTTCAGGTATTCTGAGGATCCTTGGGTTTAGAACAGTGAGGCTTCCAAGCCCAAGTTGTGTGCTGTTACTCACCCTGTTAACCGATAACCAGATTACATCCGTGGGGACAAGCAGCAGTGGGGAATGATGTGGTAGGTAACATGTTTGGAATATATTGCTTCATTCATCCGTGTACCAGTCTTCCCTCTTTCTTTGGTACTTGAAGCCTCGTTTCTCATTTCTTTACTTCAGAGTTGTTTGCCCATGTTTCATAAAGGCGAAATGTTACCAAATACCAGTTCAATCCTTATGTCCCACTGCCTCAAGCCTGGAGCAGAATATGAACAGAGAAGAACACCAGTGCTGCAGGGCTAGGAGTGAAAGTGACACTGGATGTTGGAATTTCTGTGGTTTCCAACAAGAAATAGTTGTGGGGCATATGTCAAATACGCCGACAGGTACAGAGAGAAAGGTTCTGGGTAATGTTAGGGGAGCCAGCCGGACCGCTCATCATGGAGAAATGGGCAGGACTGCCGGGGACTTTGGATCCCCGTGGAGTCATTTTGCACATCACTTCTCTGATCATTGACAGCCAAGATGAAGACCAGCTTTGGGAGCCGTACCTCCCTTGTTCCATGCTGACTCTGGAGCTCTGTTAAAGGCATAGGCTTAGGTGAGATTACGCAGGTCGCATAGCAAGGATACGCCCTATACTCTGGTGATAAATTGCCAGCAGTTTGCCACCTGGAGTTTAATGGACAATCCAGCACCAGCTGAAGTGCTGTGTGGGTGCGCTGTGTGTCCGTGTGATTTGCATGCTGGGCGTGTCTCTCACTGCAGCCCTGACCCGGCTAGCCCGCGGCCTTCTTGTGCCGTGCTGACGTGTGTGTTTGTGTTCGCGCATGTCTTCCTGTAATCCCCCGCCTGACTCGGAGCCGCTGCAACACGTTCCTTCATATCCTATGTTTGTGCCAGGTGAAATTCAACGATTTATCTCCTGGGGGTGAGGAGGACACTGAGAGGAGGCAGCTCATGGACAAAATCCCTCTCCCCACCCAACCTGTCTCCAAAATTTGAAACATTCCATCATTCCTAGCTCTTCTGTGGATCATTTGAGACTCCACTGGTTTGTGTGTGTGTATATGAAAAGAGGAAGTGTTTATAAGCATCTGCGTGTGACTGGTAGACACGTAAAGGCACGTTATGAGACTGGAGGATTTTCCTTGTTCTGTCAGAATGTGGTGACAGACGATTTTTATGAGAACAACGGAGGCTGTTTGTGAACACAAGCAGCTCACCATTACGTTTTCATTGGGAGTCGCTGTCTGGGGCTTGAGTTGAGAGCTATTACTCATTTCTACAGAGTTCACAGAGCTTTGCAGCATCACAGTGATGCTAATGATGAAGGTGGTCATGATGGTGTTAGTAGTCTATATGGTTGTTAGTTGATGGCGTTATGTGATAGACTGCATACCTGCACAGTCTTACATTCATCACCATTCCATATTTAGCCATGTATCAAAGCTGGCCTTTTAGCACATTAATTATGGCAGAACGTGTTCCTCCAGTGGGCTGCACCTGCCAGCCTTAGAGCAAAGCTCCAGCCCCTCAGTCGCTCTGCTACCTTCATTCCTTTTCTGTCACTGACATTTATAGTTGTTGCAGGTTAAGCTTCACAGGAATCTTTGGCATGTACCCTGTGCTGCCTACATGGGTGTCAGACTGCTGGGGATTCCGGTATGGACCCATTGCTAGGCTGGGTTTGATCAGTACAGACTACAGGCTAAGACACAGAGGGATGTCTAATCCCTGTCTGTAGTTCTCAGGTACATGGCAAACCAATGTGTGCAACAACTTTATACCACAGGGTGAGCGCACACACACAGACACACACACACACACACACAGACACACACACACACACACACACATACACAGGTTTGCAATTATATCTTTGTGGGGACTCTCCATTCATTTCTATGGGGAAAACCCTAATCCCAACATGACAACCCTACCCAGCCCTAACCTTAACCATACTTACCACCAGACTACCAGACATTTGGTATTTTTAGTTTTTTGATAGCATTCACAGATCTTTGTAGGGACCTGAGAAATGGACCCCACACCATCAAAATAACAGGTTTTTATTACATTGTGGGGAACATTAGGTTCACACACACACATTCACACACACACTTGTATACAGAGCTTTCCGGTTCATCTCGTTCCACTCTGTCCTCTCATTGTTTGAATTTTGTTTGCTTGGATCTGGTATGTTCTCCATCACAGAAAGGACTGGTTGTTGATGATGCACAGTTTCCAGGAAATCCTCTACAAAGTGACAAACCTTAGTGTTTAGGTTCTTGCGCATCTGTGTGTGCTTAGCTGACTGCTGTGATTAATGACAGACACTATCAGGCACCTCTTATCCACACATCATTAGTGTGAAAGATGTTAAAATCACTGTTTACTCGTGGGGAGTTGCTTGTGGCATTTCGGCACTTTTGGGCGACAGAGCAAGTTCTGGGCAGGCGGAGCGGATCATAAATGCGGAGACGGTGCCCTTTTCTGAAGAAGCCCCGCAGGCTTGTTTGGACATCAAGCACCGGCAAGGAATCAGAGAGCAGTGCCCACTGAAGTCCGGTGGAGAAGAATATTGTGTTCTAGGGTGATATACAGCAAAACAACAGGCTGTGTAAGAATAGCGTGCAGTAGCTCCTGAGATGGCGAGTGGAAGTGCACTGCAAGCCAAAGCGGCTGCGGGCAGATCCCCCATCGGTCCACCTCTCCTCCCTGGTACGGGCAGGCAGGGCCTGACAGAGCAAACAGAACCGGTGGCATGTGTGTCTGTAGCAGGCTGTGGAGCTGCTCTATGTCAATAGCAGGATTTGGCACAATTTGTGTGAAATCAGTTCACATTTCACTTCACTTTTTAAAGTTATTTTTTTATTCCTGAACCTGCTCTGCATGAGTATGGTCCTGCTTTACAAGCACTGCCAGACATGGTAGTTTTTTAAGTAAAAGTGTTTGGTTTCTCCTCTCAGGGGCCCTTCTGCTGACCTCGGCTGGCAGCAGAGCCCATGTTCCAGCTGTCGGGCCGCTCCTGTGCTGAGGTCTCAGACCGTTCTGCTGCAGTGTCAGTGTTGCTCCTAACGGGGGTGGGGGTGCAGTCCAACAAAAACCATGAAACACTGAATGCAGTGCTCATAAAGAATTAAGGGCAGCCATTTCCACATTTCTCAGCGGGACTCGTTTGTCAGGTGCAGGTAAGCAGCTAATCTCCGGCTACTATGACTAGTGTTTAAGGAATGCTGCGAATTTCCAAGCTGACCTCGTTGTTCGTTCAGTTCACAGAATGACAGGAAAGTGAAAATGAGCTGCTTGTTCCTTCAGGAGAACAGAGGAGCACAGGACCAGGTGCTGCAGTGTACAGAAACGGCTGTGCTCCCTAGTGCTGTGTAGGGATGGCACTTGCCCCCAAGCTGGTCTCCTTAAAGCAGCAGACTGCAATGTGTCTGACTATTCTGAATGGGGGGACACATCCACACATTCATATACAGAGTGGGAGCAAACGGCAGCAAAGTTCACCATCTGCTGGAAGTGCTGCTGATTTATAGTGGGAGCATTTCCAGTTCTGGGCCCTCCCAGAAGGACCACGACCAGGTTCAAATCACAGTTTGTGTCTGCCAGCAGCCCTGCTCTTCCTCAGCATCTCCATGTAGTAATGACAGCTTTCGCAGAGTTAGTGAGCGCTTCTTATGCGGCCGGCTCTGAGAGTGGTTGTTAGCACCTGGGCTATTATATAGTGTGAGCAATTCTTGGTAACCGCTAATGACTCCCCCTGCTGGTGCAGTGCTGCTCTTCCTCAACATCTCCCTGTGGTAATGACAGCTTTCGCAGAGTTAGTGAGCGCTTCTTATGCGGCCGGCTCTGAGAGTGGTCGTTAGCACCTGGGCTGTTACAGTGAGCGTGAGCAATTCTCCCTAATAGCTCACAACTCCCCCTGCTGGTACAGTGCTGTACTTCATACTGACATGCTGACTGGCAGCCCCTGCTGGCCTTCACTGGAATTTTATTTCCTCGCATGGGAGCAACAAAGAACTTTAAGTTCATACCAAAGTCCCCCCTCCAGAATCATGCCACACCCAATTAAAACTGTTTCACCTTGGTGCTGGTTCTTGGGCTCTTCGTAACGCCCCCTGCTGGATGCCTCCCGGGGCACCAACTCACTCTGCCTTAACGATCACAGTGTTAATCGCACTAAGGTTTTTTCTCATTTGCCCTCTGGCTTCCATTGGCCTGCTTTCAGATGCTGCTGTTGTTGCTGTTCTGTTTTAACATTTAAACATGTTGTATCACATCCAGCGGCTCTGCATTCATTGGCAGTTGAGTGGCACATTAACATGGCAACTAGCACTAATGGGTGGGGAAAGCCAGTTACCCCCTAAGCCAGGGGTGGGCAATCTTATCCACAATGGGTTTTTGGGGTAACCTTTAGGTCAGCTGTTCAAACCCAGGTGTGAGGACTCATCAGCCAATCAGTCCTCTGATTAGTAATATGATTAGGGAGCTGCAGCGAAAACCCGCACACACAGCGGCCCTTTGCGGATAAGATTGGCCACCCCTGCCCTAAGCAGTCAGGGTCACTGCTGATCTCTTTCAGGTAACAGAAAACCCTCAGGTCAAAGAAACAGCAGCACTGCTTCCCAAATCTTTTGGTTTTAGCAAGTTTTTGTTTCATGTTTCACTTGCCTGGCCATGATCCAGCCACAGTAGAGAGTATTTTATTAAATCACGAGAGGAAGCTCTGACCGCTTTGGGATGTTTGCTGTGTGTGCAGCTCTTCCGCATAGTATCTAATGTTTATTTGTTGCCATGACAGCAGGGCCTCCACCCTCAGTGAGAAGGCGGCCTGTGTGTGTGTGTGTGCGTGCGCGTGTGTGTGCATGCGCGCGCGTGTTGTGTGTGTGTGCACGTGCGTGTGCATGCGTGTGCGTGCGTGTGTGTGTGCGTGCGCGTGTGTGCGTGCGTGTGGGCGTGTGTGCGTGTGCACACATTCAGTGCTGACTGAGTTTGTGTTGCTCTACCTGCCTGTTTCTGCTGCTGTGTTTGTGTCTTCACTCAGTGTTCCTTCCTCTGATTCCCACCACACCCTGTATTGTTTGCTCTGATTTATTATCTGGGAGGAATTGCCAGGAGCTGGGGAGGGAGGTGGCTTGTGTGTGTTTGTCTGTAGGGGGGTTTCCATGCCCTTGTATGCAAACCTCCAAGTTCCATGCTGAAAGGAAATTCTGCTAATTCAACAGCTTGGGTCTTTCTGATGAAGTTCCAGTGTGCCCCTTAGTGGCCAGTGGAGTGCATTACAGCAGGTCATTAAAATCAGTTGGAGACGAATATTGCGTTCTAGGGTGACACACAGCAAACCAACACGCTGAAGGGTGTGTCAGAATAGCGTGCAGTAGCTCCTGAGATGGCAAGTGGAATAACATGCAAACACACACTGGTATAACAGGCAAACTGCAAACACACACCGGGATAACATGCAAACTGCAACACACACCGGGATAACATGCAAACTGCAACACACACCGGGATAACATGCAAACTGCAACACACACCGGTGCAGACATGGGAGCCTGGAAGTACAAGGCAACAGTGTTACCCCCTCAGTCACCCAGCAATATAATTAATATTTAGCCACACATATCCAGAAGCAAAGGACTGTTTAATAGATTGTCCAAGTTGTACCTCCTCAATGAATCTGAGGGATATCCTCCATCCTTATCACCATCCAAAAGGCCCACGTGTGGCAGGCCCTACCGGCAAATAGACTGGCTGGTTGCTGCAGGCATTGAAAGGTGTAGTTCAGTTGGTCACCTTGGCACTGCACAGGCTACAGCATCACACACATGATGTCTAATGCACTCTGAAAGACACTGGATCTATATGTGCATCTACAGCCATGGAAAAAATTGAGACCATGGCTCAATTTTTTGTTTCACTCATTTCTCAATTTATGGATGTGCGGTTTTTTTTTTTTTTTTGCAGACTGCATCCGGGTTCTTCACTGTTTCTCATTAATGAAGGGCTTCTTCCCTGCTTTATGGGACTTCACTCCTGCTTCTAGGAGCCTGATATGAACTGTCCTAGCACTGCACTTCACACCTGCACTTAATGTTTCCCATTCCTTTTGAAGGTCACTTGATGTCTTCCTACTACTCATGAGAAACGGTCATCTCTGGCAATAGACTACCACCATTTACCTGGCTGGATTCTGGTCATTCCCAGTGTCTCCTGCTTCAGCTTTTTCTTGTGTGCTGCTATCTTAGAAACTTTGAACCTAGAAGCAACCTGCTACTCAGATTTGCAGATTTGTTTAAAAATATAAATGTCTCAATTTTTTTCAACGGCTGTATGTATCCTTTGTGTCCCCAGTATCTCCTGGCAAGGAGGATGCTGTTCATTCCACAGCAACACAGCACTTTCCAGAGAATATCTTTGTGGAAGGCGTCCGACCACAGCACCTGGAGGAGCTACACAGTGAGGCTCAGGAAGGGCTCAAGATCCAGCAGCAGGAAGGTCAAGCCTTAATGCTTTGCGTACTCTTCACCTTTAGCCAATACTTACACTGTGATGTCAGTCTTAAAAGCATGTCTTCCTCATGCACTTCTCAGAAAAAGAGAATGAACTGGACTTCCAAGATGACCAAAGTGTCAGTGTAAGTGCGTTTGCTCTTCTCCCGTCTGTGCTGTGTATTATAGCGCAGCTGGAAAAGCTGATCCTATTCTGTAAGGAATGAAATGACTGTGGTTCCCCATCCAACAGTCATCTGTGGCCCTTCAACCAGAGGATGGCAGTTTTATCCAGAGGAGGGATTCACTGCAGTCCAGGAGCATCGCTGCTGAAACAGCATCTACCATTTCCACACGATCCATAAGGTCAACACGCTCGATACGGTCCCAAGGTAGGGGGAGCCTGCATAGCATTCATCAGAGCAGAACATTGCAGATTTTTGCACTCTTATTCCTTTAGCCTAAACTGTTTAATGTGATAGGAAATAAGTAGTACAACTGAAACACATAATGTCTGTAACAGGATCTACATTCCGACCACTCAACTTGGGGAAAGAAAGCCCAGGAGAAGACCCCCAGAGAAAAGCCCGGGGCACCACAGTCATCCCCCAACACATCCAGCAGGAGCTGGGTAAGCACTCATTCACACAGCCAGGGCCTCAGCACAAATTATGCATGCGTCAATCTTGTGTTAGCACCTAATGAAAGGGAACCACTTGTTCTTGTCATCTGTCACTCACTTCATGTATACTTGATTCATCCTTTTTGTTTTGTCAAACTGAAGGTTTGGATCGTGCAGTATTGCCACAGCACGTTGTGGACGGGCAGCTCTCAAACGGAGGAGACACGGCCACATCCTGCAGCCAGCAGTTGGCACATGTTCACCTGCCAGGAGAGGAGCACCAGCTGCGAAGCCACAACCTACAGACAGCGCATGGGGAGGAGGGGCAGTCTACGCATGAGGTGGACCCCCACCTGTTAGCCATGCTGAGGCCCCAGTCACTGGCTGCCCCAGGAATCACCAATGACGGCCTCCTCCAGACACCCCCCAGCCCCGTTATGTATATCTCACCACAGGCCACCTATCTGTCCAAGATCATCCCCAATGCCGTGCTGCCAGTTGATGTGGATGTGGTGGAGATAAGCCGCACGCGGAGCCGCAGCAGCTTGCGCACACTCAGCAAAAGCAGCTTGGTTTCAGCTAGCCCTGCCCCCTCACGCGCATCTGAGCATTACAACCGATACGACCGCTATGAGCTATCCTCTCGTGGCTCCACTTGGAGCAAGTCTGGTTCTTCAGACACTCTTGTGTCTGACTCCTCCAGTGCCTCCTCCCAGGGCAGCGGAAGCACACCTCGCGCCCCCAGCAGAGGAAGCAGTATGCCAGAGAGGCACTATAAGCCAGCCATGGATCAGGTTAGCATCATCAGTTCCATCAGCTGCATCAGCAGTACCTCTGGAAACCAGGTTGTCAATGGAAAGAGGCCAGAGCTGAGAGAAATCAGCAGCAAGATGCGGCAGGACCGTTCCTCACTAAGAAGCCTGTCAGTGACCAAAACAAAAAGGGCTCCACCCCCACCACGAAGAACTAACTCACTGCACCAGGAAAAGTTCAAGTCACACAATCAATATGCAGTGGACCTGGAGGGTTTATTAGCAAAAACCGTGTCTCCCTACAGTGGTTACACCAACCAAGATGGCACACCCACCAAGGGTACGAACCCTGGGTGCCCAAGAAACCAAAAGTCACAGCTAGCTAAACTGCCGCCAGTTAAGCTATCGTCTGCGATATCAGAACCCATCCAGGACACAACAGGCTGCCCCTATGTGATCTCATTCCCAGGAAATAAAGCTGCATTTCCCTCAGCTGCTGTTGCACTCAAGGATTTATTTGACATCCCGCAACCTCCACAGGTACAGGCACCTCTCTGTCCACCCCCAGAGACATGGCTGCACAATGGCCGCATCGTGAGCCTATTGTGTAGTGTTAATGCCGGGATGCCATCAGTACAAGAGGAACGGCAGCAGCAAAGCAATGCTCCCTTCCCCAAAAATGGAGAACTCTTCCACAATGGGATGACAGCTTTTTCTTCAGGAGAAAACAACGCCTCCTCTTCCATCAAAGGGGACCTGACATTAATACTTAAAGATTCAAAAAGTGTCTGTGAAGGGAAGCCCAAGACTACAGATATGCAGGAGATAGAGCAGGAAAAGTCAGTGCTTCAGAAAGGGAGCCTGCCACAAGTTTCAAAAGAGAGCAGCTTAAAAGTACATGAAAAAGAGCCCGAAGAAGCTCAGGCTCACCCCAGGACACCAAGGAAAGCAATATTCAGCCTGGGTGCTCAGAAAAAGGAAAAGGCAGATCGACAGTCACACAAGAAGGAGCCAGCGATGAAGATGAGCAAGAAAGGTAGCTCTTCTCTCAGAGGGCAATCAGAGAAGGTGACAGAAGGTTCAAGACATAGGATGGGGATGAACATAGTTCCAGGACCAAAGGAGTCCTCAGTCACACTAACAAACGTAGATACTTTAGATTCTCTACAGGGTGGAAGGTCTTTGCAGATTCTCTCTGTTGATGTTCCCAGGCCAGGCACAGTCTCCCCACCCCCATCTCCTCCCCCAGCTCATCTGCCCCCTCCTCCTCCTGCTGCTAGACATACCCCAGTGTCCTCAGTTGTGCACCTTCCCCCAGAGACCATATCAATCCCACCTCTTCTGGAGGATATTCCACCCCCACCAAAGCAAGCACCACCCCCACCCCCAGTTATGATCCCCCCCACACATCCTCTTACTGTATTCCCTGAAAACATCCCACCACCGCCAAAGCAAGCACCACCTCCACCTCCAGCTTCAATGCATCCAACACCACCCCTTAACATCACTCAGGAGCGTATCCCTCCACCCTCGGTTACAATCCCTCCGGCACCACCCCTTAACATCCCTCTAGAGCGTATCCCTCCACTCACGGTTACAATTCCTCCAGCACCACCCCTTAACATCACTCAGAAGCGTATCCCTCCACCCCCAGCTACAATCCCTCCGGCACCACCCCTTAACATCACGCAGGAGCATATCCCTCCACCCCCAATTACAATCCCTTTGGCACCACCCCTTAACATCACTCAGGAGCGTATCCCTCCACCCACGGTTACAATCCCTCCGGCACCACCTCTTAATATCACTCAGGAGCGTATCCCTCCACCCCCGGTTACAATCCCTCCGGCACCACCCCTTAACATCACTCAGGAGCGTAT
>JAOYFF010000010.1:114642-138570 GCA_025773925.1 Cryptomyrus ogoouensis | reverse complement strand
CAGAGTAACATGGGGAGCAGAAGCAGCTAAGGGAGCAGAGTAACATGGGGAGCAGAAGCAGCTAAGGGAGCAGAGTAACATGGGGAGCAGAAGCAGCTAAGGGAGCAGAGTATAAAACACCCAGTAACTGACCGTACGCATTCAAACACATTTTAACACAGGAAGTAACAGAGAACCAGAAGCTCTGGAGCTTGCTGTCAAAAAGACAAAGCAGTGTTCCCAAAGCCTGTGGCATTCCTGTGTACTTAAATTATTGTAACTAATAATAATGGAACAATCTAGGAAAAGATTCGGTCTCATATTTGGGAACATTTTGCTGTGCTACATCCAACTAAGCCTTGGTCTGTTATAAAAATAGCGATAGAATTCTAAAGTCATCATTCCTCCCATATAACGGTACCTGAATATTAATTTCTCATGTCAGGTCCAGTGTCTGATCTGCTTTCAGCAACTGGCAGACAATAACAACTCATCAATGCATAGTCATTTTTGTGAGAAGAGAAGGCACCAGTACCTGAAGGAGGTAGTCGAGGTACATTCAGATGTCATGATATATTTGTGTGTGTGTGTGTGTGTGTGTGTGTGTGTGTGCATAAGCCTGACAGCAGACATGTGGACTTCACATCATATGGATGCGTATGTCACAGTAACCTGCCATTACATCAATGAGTCCCATGAACTGGCTACAGTGCTGCTAGGTGCAGAAAAATTCCCGAAAACTCACACTACTGCATGTTTGTCTGCAGCACAAACATCACTAATAGAGGATTGGGGTATCCAGGGTAAGGTGAGATGTCTCATCACGGATGCCACTGCCAACATGATTCCCTGTGCCATCACTGTGAAGCTCCACCACACAAACTATATTACACATGCTCAGAACCTTATTGTTAAAAGGGCAATTGAGCAATCCCCTGTGTGTGATTTCATCAGAGCAAGGGTGAGAAGGATTGCGGCATATTTTAGAACTAGCACAGCGGCCAAGGAAAGAATGAAGAATCAGGTTGAAGAACAAATGGGTATGCGAGTTTGAAACCGATTAAAGAAGTGGACACTTACCGGAACAGCACCTCTTCAGCGCTGTTCAACTAAAGGGAGCCACTGGAGTGGTCAGTTTAAAAACCGACGTTACCACCCTGAATTTGAAGAGTATCACTGAATAAAATAGTGTATAGATGCTCAATCCTTTCCAACTGGCCACTGTAGAGAGTGTCAGGCTGCTCATGATGCTGAGGCGATCCTTAAGGTCAAAAAGAGCAAAACTGGCAAATGAGGAGGTCGTTCACCTTGCCAATATTCTGATAAGGATGATTATGGAAAAATATCTGTATGGGAGACCATGAGTGTTATGAGCATCCAGACTCGTGCGGATCCCACGTTCATCAATGTTGCTTTCTGTCGCCCCACAAATGCCCAAGCAGCAGTGAGGAGGCTTTACTGCAGAATGAGCAGCAGATATGAGATCAGTGGACACAGCGGTAGAGCCTCTCAGCCAGCTTCTTCAGTGCGGTATGCTTTTAGTACTGGTGTATCATAGGAAGGCACTGACAGTTCAGCAATAGTCGCTGTTTTTTATATTGTGCAGAGAACCGCGTTCCCCAAACCGCATTAGCCGCGAGCAGAGATTTTCCCCCCCTGGAACACAGCAGAACTCCCTAACTCGGATCTGCCCCCCCCACCTTTTTAAAAGGACACCCCCACCCCCCCCCCCCCCCACTTCGCCAGTCACCACGTATCAGGCGCTTTCCACGCCCCTCACTGCACGTTGTAAAGCCTAGAGGACTGCCGTCTGTGCGTTAATAGTCGCGGATGCTCAGCGGTGGCTTGCTGCCCTATTCTCCGGCATCGCGGTTTGTACTGACTTTCTTGTTTACTAATCAATCAATCTTAAATCTGTTTAAATGTCTGGTAGAACTTACAAATGGTTTAGGGTCAAAATCCGAATGCGGAAATATTGTCAGTAATATTACACGCCGTCAATGAATTTAAGTTTACAGGATGTAATCAGGACAGCAGTCCTAATTAATGTATTGAATGTATGTTGAATTCTCTTGTTAAGACTGTGAACCAGCTGCCAGATGACTGATATTGGCTATATGTATTCGGCCGTCGGTGTTTTACTCATTACCCTGGCTCTGAGGACTCCGGTCTCAGGTAAGCTGGGGCTTCTTTGCCGAGTCTGTGTCACGTAGCTAGTTTCGACCTGGTACGATTCTCGGATTTAACCCTTAGCGGGGCTCAGCCCCCTGAAGAAATCCGGGACGCCCAACTACCATCATTAAACTTTTCGAGCAGGGTGAGGTCCCTCCCGCGACAATGTTTGGTTAGCCGGAGTACTATATGAAATGGATACAAAAATACGAGATAAATAGCTAAATGGTGTTAAAAATGTATTTTTAGGGGGGCTGAAGTCCCACTAAATAGGGCTTAGGGCTATGACAGAAACTCTACTTAGACATCCTGTAGTGATATTCCAGGGTTTGTGTGTATCATTAATAAGTGTCAGTGCTTGTTCATGTCTAAGGAATTTCTACTATGCTTCAGTGAATCATTCACCTGAGTGCAAAGTGCATTATACAACAGGTCTTCCTACGTCCTCCAGAGGATTTTTTTTAATGCACATTTGTCATTTTAGGGACACGATACAGAAATTTTGTTACAGAGAACATATGGAATATTTAATCTAAAAGCTTATGTTGTAATCATTATCAGACATTTTTGTGGATGCGTTTGAAAAACACCACATAGTAAATAAAGTTCTGATCCATGTGTGTTGTGGGGGGGTGAGGGTGGTGATGTAACACCCACTTTCACTGAAACACGATCCTATCCTCCCCTCCCCCACTTTTAAGAAGGTTGACCTGCCCTGGTCTGACCTTTATCTTCATTTTTCCAGGGCAATTCGAAATCACTGTGCCCACTGAGCCGCAGTTGGCAGTCTTTGGGCGCTTCATGGTTCTGACCTGCAGTTTCCCAGTGCGACCTGGAACCTGGGACTTTGCCAGTCTCATTGTCACCTGGCAGCGAGGTATGGAGGTGGTCCATAGCTTTTACCACAGTCAGGACCAGTTGGACAGGCAGAGCCGTCGTTATGCCAACCGCACCCAGATGTACCTGTCGCAGCTGCATCAAGGGAACGCCTCACTCAGACTGGACGGTGTGAGCCCGGAAGATACTGGCTATTACTCCTGTTCTGTCAGCACACTGATGGGAAGCCAGAAGAAAACATTCTTGGTGGAATTTGCAGGTACTGGCATCTCTCATACCTTGTATCTTTCAGGGTGACATGGTTTAAAACAAGTCCCTCAGCTGTGGGCTTGAACCTCGGTATCGGCCGTGTACCCTCATCAAAATCCGCTGTAGCAGCTGGTCCGGTGCTGTACACAGTACTATCTGTACCTCAGCAAAGTCTTCTATCAAGATGCAGTCAGCTGTCGTGGAAACTTACTCTCCAGACCTGACAGCAGTTGTGTGACCTGGCCTTTGTCCTCCTCAGCATTCTACAGTGAGCCACATGTGCAGATCACGGTGTCCAGGAGTGGAGTAGAACTACTCGTGACATCTAGGGGATTCCCCAGTGCCACACTGGAGTGGCATGATGAGCAGGGCCAGGACGTCACCAACAGAACAGTGAAAGAGGTCCAAATGGATCCCCAAGGCCTTTACACTGTATCCAGCAAATTCACACAAGTCCCAGCAGCCAACACCTCACTAAGGTTTATACTAAGGAACCCGGTGCTGCAGCAGGAGACGATGCGGGATCTGGCTTTATCTATAGGTCAGACCCTTGTCTGATTCCTGTCTTGGCCATCTTATCCTACCACCATTTCATTCTCTGTGACAAATGTGTTACTGATAACTGCTCCTGCCTTTGTTCCTCTGCAGCACATGAACTGGTTCCACAGGATCATCACAGATGCCGACACCTTTTCTTTCTTTCTGTGGCCTTATTCACAATGCTGCTGTTGGTGCTGTTAGCCCGTTTAGCACAGAGGACCTGCCGTAAAGCTGCCAAAAAGGGACACGCCGTTTCCAACCTGTTTAGCACAGAGGACCTGCCGTAAAGCTGCCAAAAAGGGACACGCCGTTTCCAACCTGTTTAGCACAGAGGACCTGCCGTAAAGCTGCCAAAAAGGGACACGCCGTTTCCAAGTCACTAACCTACGCTGACTGGGGCTCAAACTCCCAGTCAGCAGCCCATGCTGCTTTTTAAAGGCTTATTTACTATTTATATTTTATTTTTCTCTATATTTTTGTATTTTACATTAATAACTACCTTTTTTCTTATTTTTTAATGCCATGCTGTCGATTGCCATTTTCTTTTCAGCATCTGGAACAAACATTTCATTTCATGTGTTCATTTGTACTATAACAAATGACTATTTTGTTAAACGCCACCATATTTCTACAAGTTGACTAGTTGGTGGGCTTATTTTACTTGTCAATTTATGTAAGTAGCAAATGACTGACCCTGCATTGTTATTGAAATCAGACTAACTCTCCAGAAAAGGCCTGAATGGAACAGTGAAAGATCTGTTTGTAGGAAAATCCATGTAACCATTTGCCCAAATTTACTTCAGAATGACAGTGAATGACAGCAATAGATTACATTTTTACTTCCCATTGTACCATTTCAGAGTCATCCAGTCCATCTATCACTCCAAACGCACAACTTTTCTAGTCATTTTTCCCAAGAACTGTAAGCTGGCAGAAGGGTGCTCGCCCTGAGTGTAGAACTGCCTGTACTTATAACCTGCTGTCGCAGGTTAGATCCTAGAAACAGGTTGCTTCTCAGAACCGGCTTTGTGGGCTGCAGGTCAGTTAAGTTCTGGCTCTTTGACAGTCATAACGGAACACAAGACACTCCGTTTCTGCTTCATACCAAACAGACACTGCCGAACAACCTGGAACTGGATGCTCATGACTCAGTTACAAACAATTTTTTCTGGTTTGTTTTTTGCCTGTTTAATGTGGGCTATAGACATGCTACTTTAGGGAGGTAACCAGAGGCACCTGACACGTGCTCAGACTGCGGGAGCAAACCAGAATCGCAAACAGAACCACTGCAAACTCACCTTCGCGATATACATACAGTATTACTAACTCATCATCATGACATGTCAGACATACAGTATTACCAACTCACCATCGTGATATACATACAGTATTACCAACTCACCATCGCGATATGTCAGACATACGGTGTGTATTAAAAACTTGATCCATCCTTAAGCTGGCCAGTCACTGCTGCTGTCGTCACACACAATAGCCCCACAATTAGCCCGTCACTCTTATGCAGGCCGCCCTCTCAGTTAATATGCTACCAATAGGAGTCTGTGATAGTGGCTTATGCTGCATTCCATTTACCTCAGTGGTCAGAACTCGGAATGACATCACACACGCATGAACTGCGTTCCAGTACAAGTCGGAAAGCAATTTAACAGTACCAAGGACCGGTATCAAAAAGCAAGATTTCTTGCTTACCTGGATAACTTGTCGGATTTGATTTATTCCAGTTTACACAGCCTTTATCTTCGTTCACTTACATTTAGGCCTGACTAACTTAAATCCAACAAGTTGTCTGTTTAAGCAAGAAATCCTACTTAATGAAATGGGCCCCAGTTCTAGCCTGGTTAGTTGCGGCTGACCTAGTTAGTTATTGTTAGCAATATTGGTCGATAACATTACGTAGTGTTTTGAACAACAACAACAACATGTCCACAGATAGCAGTTGGACAGCACCGTGTATACAACTGATTTAACGAGCCACAAAGACGACATAAGTGCTAATAAACCGTATAAAACTACAGCTTTAACTTCTGTTGCTAAAGAGGGCAGCCATCTTGAACTCGGAGTTGTGTCGATTTCTCCAAGTTCAGGGGGCGCTCCGATTGAAATTTCGGACTAGGAACTTGGAATTTACGAGTTATGATTTCAAATGGAATGCAGCATTAACCACAAATGAATATGCGTTTTATTACTAAGCTGGTAGGTAAATGAAGAAAATGTGAGGTAAGTTTGTTTTACCATCAGTACTGAGCAGACAGCACTCAGCCTCAGCACCATCACCTGCACCATCACTCCACCCCTCCACACCCCAGTGGACCCTAGTAATCACTAAGAAACATGACCTCCCCCACCCCAGACACAAGGCCATAGTTACTATAGTCATCCTCCGCCCCCCCCTTCAATGAAGAAGGCGCCAGCTTGTCCGATAGCCCCGATGATATTGGACATTTGGGCTTGTCCATCCTCAAACCAGGATCACAAGACACATCAACACTTGCTTTCATCTTCTGACAGGGAGGCATCAATGCTTTCAAAAGGCTCGTCTCCTGCCTCTCCTGACACACTTTTGCAGGGTTTAGATCCTTGTTTAGAAGAATGTCAACCTTCTCTTTATCTTCATAGTTATTCTGCCACACCAAGTCGTCTTCACCAGATGTGTTGCTGTTGTCAGTGACATCGAATGTTGTGAGGTGAGAGGACATGTTCCATGCTGGGATAGTTCCTAGGGACCTGGACTTTTTGCTGAACACAAACAGCCCACTACTATGGAACCCTGAGAACAGTGAATTGGAAACAAATCAAGCAACCAGCCAGCACAGCGCCATCAGTATTTAGAATCATGTTGATAGTGGAGAAGATGAGAAGAAAAGCCCTTACCCTCAAACATTTGGTTCTTGCCCTTGGATGGGTTACAGCTAGAGTCACAGCAGTCACACACAGAGTCAGGACCTGTGAGATCTTGCCACCTACAGGGTCACAAGGGGCTTGAGGATCAGAGGCAACTGCCAAGTCATAACTGAAGACAGGCTCTCGTACCTCCCCTCCTCCGGACTGTAGGAACAGGACTTAGCAGCAGCACTGGGACCCCCGGCCATGACAAACAGCCTGCAGTGCAGAAATACCTAGGGGTGCCAGATAGGTCCTATCGTCATCTGAGGCAGGAGTCTCCAATCTGGAGTTCTACCCAGAAGAACGGAGTGCTGACACGGCATGACTTACCTGGGCAGAAGGCCCATGACTCAACTGGAAAGCTCTGAAGCTAAAGCTGACACTCCCACAACTTCTGGTTGCAAAAAACCCTGTGGTTTCTACCATGCAACTTGATAAAGAAGAAGGATTTAGTTCTCCATCCTGACACAAGCAAATCCAGAGCTAAAGTTACAGCAGGAGCCCAGTAACAAACAGAAGGGCCTCAATCTCATACCGCTGTGCAAAACCAACAACTTCCACAACCGCAATGTCAATGTTACACAGCTCCAGCTTAAATCGAGCCATTTTACTGGACGTTTGCAAAAAGAGAAGCTTGTTGATTAACTGCTCATGTCACATGCTGCATGCCCGGCTCCATTAATATGTTCCTGCACACACAGGCACACACACGTACCCAAAGTTCCCCACAACCATATGACTGGGTGTGGACCAGGGGACCTCAGAGGCTGTAGCATAGCAGTAATCAACATAAAGCTTCCCCCCAGCAGGTAGGAAGTCTGCAGAAGCCCGCAGATTGACCTTCTGACCAAGGAAGTATGTGCTGGAAGTACGGCGTCCAGTCCAATCAGCTGTAAGGCAAACAGCTCTGGTCAGTGACTAAACAGAACATTCCAGCTGAAAGGTACTGTTTGCAAAAAGTTATGCCAATTAAATCCACACTACCCATTTAACTAAAACGAGTCCCCGCTACATGTGAGAAGCTGGAAAAAAACTTTAATCTAGTACACGGTTTTATTTTGTGTCTCTTTCGCCGGTAGTGTAGAAGTGAGTATTCTCGCCTGTCATGTGGGAGATGGGGATTTGAATCTGCCACCAGGGAGTAAGTAGCTGCTTTTCCTGCAATTTCCTTTTTAGTTGAAAAAGCATCTCTCTAGCACAGACTTATCGAAAGCGTCAGACAGTCCCTGGAGTAGCTCAGGCCTTGCTTAGGGGCCTGACAATAAAACGACTCTACTGACCCCGGGAAGTGAACTGAAGACCTTCTGATCACAGGTTCAGCATCCTAACGCACTGAGCTGCACACTGCCCCTAAAACCTAAGACAACCTCAAATCCAGAAAAGAACCATTTTCTAGGTATGAGTCTACCCAAGTGGTATCTGTTATTTTAAAACCATTTACCATTCATTTGCTGTATCTGATAGCCACCAAGCTGATTTCTGAGCACCTTGCTTGTGGGTGTGCGCCAGGTTGGTTTCACCGCCAGCTGGTGCACATAATGGTATCTGTACGGGCGGGATGTCCAGCTCACCGTCATATTTTCTATGCATATTAGACATGAAACACCAGGTCTAGTGAGAAAGCTCACCGATTTAGATGGCATTCTAGGCGGTGACGGAGGACGCCAGCTCTCCGGGAAGAGTATCGCAGCACGAACCGATACAGAATGTGTGCCGGTCCCAGCTGCGGTGCCCACACGGTAGGTTTTGTTAGCAAACTACAAGCAACAGTTTCCTTCCACAAGCCGCCGCTCTGAGTATGAATATGACTGAGCAACAAACCCGACTGGCGACAGGCATGACCCCGCAGCTCACCTCTCGCACAACATCGCACGCCGTTATCGGGTAGCGGAAAAGCAGGTCACCGGAGAGCCGGTCAGCGCCGTTACTCACGCAGAAGCGCCCGAGCCTCAGGCGCTTGGCATCGCTGGAGACAGAGAGGCGCTTTTTAACTCTCACTATAACCTCGCTGCTTGAACAGGTTATGTGCACGCCGGGCAGGAACACAAAGCGCCCCGGGGGTACGCGTTTTGAGACGGGGGAGGGAACCCTGACGCCCGGCCAGTTACGGGCTCTGGGGCCGAGTCGCCGTCCCTTACTGTCGGTCACGGAAGGCAACTCGTACGCGCCGGTTGCCCGGGAAATACCGGGGCTGCGCACTGCAAGCGCCCATCTTAAGCAGGTAACACATACATAGAGTGTGAAAAAGTTCATCTGGATGAATTACTCTAGCCAAAGTCTATTACGTGAGAAAGTAAATTTCATAAACAGACCGAAGTCTATGAGGATTCGGTGGCAATTTGATCGTGCCAGGAGCCGGTTTGCGCGCTGGATCAAAGGCTTCGCACCTCCGCCTAATTAACCCTAATCGGAAAGCTGTTACCCAGCTAGGATTATGCTACGTATATACCAATGCGGAATCTGTTAAACAGGTTAATTACTGTACTGTACATATGCGTTTACATCTGAAATGCGAATCAATGCGGTTCATGTGTTTATAAAGTATCGATGGCGAAATACATGTGGCGTTATAGTGAAGGCGCATTCAATAAATGCTGTTTTAATGGTGTCACATTAAGTTGCATCTGTTATTATTTCATAAGCCGAAAGTAGCATTAAAGGTTTTGTATAATTTTACTGCTATTATAATTCTTTAATTTGAAAAATATGGCCCTGAAGGACTAGCGGGTATGAAAAATTAATACGTAAGTGAATCATCTCATATTCCACCCAGAGAAAAAATCACATGATTTATAAAATAAGAGTTAGTAATCTTACTCTCCCAATAGCCAAAAATCCATCAGATGACCGTTGTAAAGAACTCATTAAAGCAAAATATGAACTGGATATCATCATAAATAAGAAAGCCCAATTCCTTATACAAAGGTATATACAAATTATTTGGTAGTAGATCCCTGTGGGGAAATTCTCTTTACACCTCCCCCAACTTGCTCTTTGTAGGCAGGAGTAAGCAGGCTGTGAATGGAAGCCGCCTGTTGTGGTTAAGGGCCTTGTGCTGCAGCTGGAGTCAAACCAGACAATGATCCTCAACAACCTCATGACAGTACAGCTCCAAGTAGACCATCTGTTATTCCATACACCACAAAACATGAAGAAAATACTTAAAAGAGGTAACGGCAGCCACAAAAGCTGCAGAGCCTGTGCCGGAAATGCCATGCAGTCAGAAGAGAAGTTGTGAAGAACAAGGTTGCTCAGATGTCTACTTCTGACCCGTTGCTTACTTGTTACCACCTAACCCTTCTCCACCAGTCCGTTCTCTACATAGAGGTGGACTGGCAAGTTTGTGTTACCCACCTGCTGTACTAACCTGTTGGTCACAAGTTAGGAACAGGTGATGGAGAACTTAAAATAGATCATTAAGTAAAGCTTGGATACAACAAATGGATACACAATGTACAGCAAGCTGTGATATACCGTTTGCTTGTTATGGGGAGGATAATTAATCTTTTTTATTGAGCAGTACCATGGGCGTCCTACAGCTCGCGCATGAGTGACCTTACGGTGTTCCTTTATCTATAATGTTGAACATTTATGATCACCTGCTACCTAACTTGTATTAACTCGATGTGGCAGCAGTTCCCTTTTCTGGTAAGGCTTTTTTAAGCATCATAATTGGGGAAAACGTTTATTCTGTTTATTTTATATTGGCTCTTATGAGTTATTTTATTTTGAAGTGTTTAGAAGACACTGACTTGTTCATAATCGTTATTGAACATACTCTGAGCTTCAAAAGACCATGGGCTGGGCGAAGAGGTCATTGAACTTTACAAGCTATATGACCACCCCACTCTTTCCGCACGCTGCAGGGGGCTGAGCGGCTGTCAGGTGAAGTAAGGAACAAAAAATGAACTTTAAAGTCAAGCTCTGTTCAGGTATTAAAAGTAAAAATTTGGTTTTCCGAGCTTGGAAAAGTTTTGCAAATACATAAATTATGTAAAAGAGGAAGCAAACATGGGCAAATATTTGTTTAACAGTAGCTGGTTATGTGATATAAAGTATCAATCTTTGTTAGCCATAGGTGATACTTCTGCAAGTGCATGAGGATTATTGTTGCATTGTTGACGAGACATCACTAATAGAAATGCTCATTTAAGGTCTGTTATGAGACCAAAAAGCTAAGACTAGTAAAAATTGACACTTCACAAATGTAAGCAATACCTTTACAAAAGTTTATAAATAAGCAAATGACACTTACTGAACGATTTTCTAAATTAAATTATTATGCTTTATTATTGCTGAAGAGATATATATTTCAGTGTCAGTGAAACAGCAGTGTGTAGTTGTTAAAATTAGATTTATTTTTAAATGAAAGTTTTTAAAAAGTGAAAAAATTTAATTGGTTGTGGAGAAAATAATAGGGGTGGAAAAAATGGAAAAGTTATGCAAAGCCATTCATTACGAAGTGTATGAACCCCGCATAGCACACCATACTTCTTTAACATTTTCTGTTTGTAGGTCATTGATGCGCTCATACACCATCTCATTACAAAATAACAGGCAAGTTACAGTTGTTGATGTACTAATGCTTCAACAAATTGCAAGCATGCTTCTTTGCATACTTACTTACGTGAAATCAGTATAGCACCTGCGTGTAGCTGTGTCTTCTTCCCTATTTTCTGGAAAGTTTGATGCCTCTTGAAGGTACTCAAGTAATCCAAAAGGTAAGTGATAGCATAACAGAGCGATCACTAACTTGCTATACAACTCGCACAGATGAAGTTTCCTGTAGAAGTTCTTAAAGTCTGACTTTTGTATGAATGTGGGTGTGAAGGGAAATTGATGAGGTTTTAACTGAGGACTGTGACAGTTAATGAATAATGAATGAATTTGTTACTGCATCACATCCTGCATTACATGCCTTTTTAAAGATTCCCAGAACAGTCACGCAGTGTGTGTATGTGCGATGTCTGTGTGCAGCACATCTGGGTCTGTGACTGTGAGCTGCACCGTCACCCCACCCTCACCGACAAGGAGAAACATCAGGTTCTGTGGCTTCTTGGCTTTTGTCACCTTTTATAGCAGCATTGATACAAAAATGAGGAAAGAGAGAAAAGCAGGAGGCATCGGACCCCCTGAATAGTCGGCAGCCTGAGGCACCTGCCCCACCCAAATCTTCCGGGTGTCAGAGTACAGAGGTAGGTGTTCCAGCTTCAGAGCTGGAGAAGAGTGGAATCCACCTTGATCAGGTCATACTCCTGCGCCTCAGAGTCCTCCTCCTGTGTAGACGGCCTGTCCTGAGACAGTGATGTCATTTCCTGTGGGAGCTGCACAGTCACCTAAAGAAGTACATGGTCAGGAAAGGGATCAACAAGGGCAGTTATGCAGGTATGAGGGTCGATAAGGTCAAAGAAAGTCAGCTGATAAAGTCAGCTGCTAAGGAGTCGCTGAACAAATCATCTGCCCAAACGAACTGGGGGTCTTTCAGCGCCCTTGGCATTAACTACCTGCTAATGGTGGTAACAGCTTGTACACATAATGTATACATGACATACACCCACATGGAGCCACACAAAAAGCTCTCTTATTGGTCCAGCACTGACAGTATGAGAGAAGCCTCCTTCACTCACCTGTTTTTTGCCAACCCTCCTCCTCTTCTTCTTCCTCCCACATGGAGGTGACAAAGACAGGAAGCAGGCAGAGGCTGCGCAGCAGCGGAAGGAGAAGAGAATCTCCAGCACGCACATCAAGATGAGAAACAGCCAAAGAGCCACAGTGGTACCCTGGGAGGGGACACAGCCTGAGTGTGAGTGTAAGTGCAAGCGTGACTGTGGGTGCCAGTGCGTGTGCCAATCCCAGTCAGTGTTGCACATCCATGTTGCAGGTTAAAGCTGCTGAGAAGATGATTCACTGACTTCAAGGCAAAGCTTATGGCAAATGAGCAAAACCGAAGGACAAAGTCAAACACTGTTCCTGGATCAGTCCCTTTTTGTGCCGTTTGTTTACAGCATTAGACTCACATAGACACGTGTTGGGTCAAAGGGGCACTCTGTGGTGATGCTGTAGTAGCTAATGGTGACCAGGGACAAGCAGTGTGTAAAGAGCTTCTGCCCTTTGTTCTGGACGGCGGTCACCAAGCTGACAATGAAGTCCACCATGGATGCAAGAGCCAGGAGTCCGGCCAGCAAGCTGATGAGCAGCAGGACGCCCATCTGCAGGGAAGCAGACACCCCGACTTTACTCAGACAAGAAGACATCTAGGGACGTTTGCTGCTGGCGGCAGACACACATGCTGGTTCACACAGCCTGCCCCGTGCCACACTTACCCACAGCCCGCCCCGTGCCACACTCACCCACAGCCCACCCCTTGCCACACTCACCCACAGCCCGCCTCGTGCCACACTCACCCACAGCCCTCCCCTTGCCACACTCACCCACAGCCCGCTCTTCTTCTTTTTGGACATGACAATGGCCAGAATCCCAGCGACGACAGCCTGCACAGCACATGTGGGAACAGGGGCGTAGCGGGACAGCAGAGCCATGAGAAAGCAGGAAACCTGCTACTGAAATGGTTGGAATAAAACACCAGAAAATCCCTGCAACCCTACAGTTAACTAAAGAAAAAAAGTGCAAAAAGTTTTACTTTATACCCACATAGGAGTCATGAAGACGACTATTGGACTGTTTTCCCAAGACTACATATTTTTTCAGGAACTAGAACATTTTCCTAGAACATGTTCATACTGCAGGTAGTCAGCCCGATTGTAGTTCCTTGGAGGTAGTTCTGGAACCCTTTTTCAGTCCGTACTCCAGGCTAGGCACTTTTCCTTCAAACACAGTGTCATGACAGCGATAACTTGCTGACTGGTTGACCACAAACACCGACATTAGTTACGTGGAATTGCAGGGAAGACAGATATAAGCAGTAGAGAAAAAATTGAGCAGGTGGGATTATTTTTGTATCTCAATTACATTTAATGCATCAATTAATACATTTATTGTTTGTTTCCATATTTCTGCAATGTAAAATTTAACTGACAACCGATACCGTGTCTATTGCCAGTGCCAGCAGTGAAACATGCCAGAGCTTGTTACTGGCATACTGTCCCAGTAACTAACAAATGACTAACAAAACGACTTGTGCATCCTCCATTTTTTTCAGGTGGTGGTGTAGTTTTGCATTAAATTATGTGTGAAATTTAACCTATGAACATTTTGTATCTCCTATGCTTATTTCACATAAAGGTCCCAGTTCCTATTGTGCAGTGTGAAAACGATACATGGAAGTGGCCAGGAGCTACAAAAGATCCAGGTTGAGACAGCTTAGGAACTCGTAAGCAGGGACCAGGTTTCGGAACTCTGGTGTGAAAGTGCCTACTATGTACCAATCCACCAAACGTTACAGCTGTCAGTATACACTCTGCTGCAAAGGCAGCACTCGAACATTCCACTGCCCCCTGCCACCAGAGCTCACCAGTAAGCCGGCAATGATGACCAGGACATTGGCCACCGCATACTCCGTGGCCCGAGCCTGCTCATGCAGACTCACGTGCCGCAACACAGCACCGTGCAAAAGCGCCGCCAGCAGGAAGTTCATGTGCCCCACCAGCACCAGGCCCAGGCCCGTCTTCATGAGGGCTCTCGAGTCCTCCAGACAGTCACGCCAATTATCTGCAGCCATGTGAGAAAGGCATTGATGGAGTGGGTTAGGGTTACAATTAAGCATGTGACACTCAGATCAGCCTGTGACAGCCTGTCTAACGACGCTCAGATCAGCCTGTGACAGCCTGTCTAACGACGCTCAGATCAACCTGTGACAGCCTGTCTAACGACGCTCAGATCAGCCTGTGACAGCCTGTCTAACGACGCTCAGATCAGCCTGTGACAGCCTGTCCAATGACACTCAGATCAGCCTGTGACAGCCTACAGCTTGTCTGCCTTTATATTTCCAGGAAATTTCCCCCAGATCCAAAACGTTCCACCCCGGGTTTCACACAATGGAACCCTGAGGAAACAGGTCGCTCTAAATCCCAAATTAAAGAAATAAAATTAAAATGTGATTAGACCCTGTACCAGCAATAGGTCCTACAGTTTTATTTCTGAACAATAACTGCCTTTCATGTAATCTGCTGGATCGTTGGAAATGTAAGCTAATTATTTTCCAAAAGAAAGGGAGAGCCCTGTGTTTGTGCTCAGGAAACATGATTACGGACAGCCATACTTAGCCAGACTGGTCGACGCACCGCGCCACCTGTCGGCGAATCAGCTTCCTGCTCCACCCAGAATAACAGCAAGCCTTTGCGTCCGGCTACCAGCACCTTTAATCCTTTACATACATCGCATTTATTGCGAAAAAAAACTGTACTTACCCAAGTTCGGCATGTTGATTGTGGTCTTGCTCAGGTCACTAAAAAGGAGAACTTAATGAAACGAACTTTTAACTCATGGCCAAGCCTGTCAGTTCTCCGGCCGCCACACAGAGACGCCCCACCCCGCTGCACCTGCCCGGATCCGACGCTCCGACCAGGACGCCCCGCCCCGAGTTTCTACTTCTTAAGGGAGCACTGCCCATTTTATTCGACTGGATCAGCATTTAAAACTGTTAGTACTCAAACCACATCAGATAACTCACCTGGGGGTTTCAAAGAAGTACTTGACATCGTTATTTAAATCGTATCCACGTACTGATACTCTACCGTTCTTGTGATTTATTATTGCAGTAGCCTAGTAGCTGCAGGTGCAGTTACTACAGAAACCTCTGCCGTATTTCAGCTATTTAGCTGTGTACATAGTTATTGAGGAATAATGCAACTACACATTTGGTTTCTTTTTTCCTGATTTATTATGGTAGCATATACACAGGGATTGACATAACTGGTACGCAAGTACGCATTCACCTTTAAAAGCGATACGTGCGGCAATCGATTAATGTAGCAGCGCAAATACGTATTTTATGTGCATTTGCACCGATATGGCAAGTAGTTACCGTGCATCCTAACCTCTATATCGCAAATGAAGTACGAATTAGCATATAAAGGATAAAATCCACAATAATTTCTTGTCATATCGGCGCAAATGCACATTAAACACGTTAAAACAATCGATTGCCGCACGTATCGCTTTTAAAGGTGAATGCGTACTTGCATACCAGTTAGGTCAATCCCTGTATACACCCACGCTCATTATAAACACTACCTTAAGACATCAGGAAAACACGCACATATAATAAATATGTAAGGCGTGAGGGTTCAGGAGACTAAAGATGCATTTTCCAGAAATGAAGAAGGACTCCACGTTCAGATTGCCACAACCCAACCTTAATAGCTGAAGTAACATACCAGCCAAAAAATAAAAATAGCCTCGAACTTGAAGGGGGCGCGCCAAAAACGGCAAAACTCCCCCAAAAGCCACTCCTACTGATTTTCCCCGAGTTCCTCACTATCTTGGGTGCTGTGCCAAAATAAAAGTCAAAATCGCAATACTACCCTTTTCCACTAACCAAAGCTGTGTCCGTCACAGTATGTACATACACAGGCTTGCAACTTGCAAGTAGTATCTTTGTTGGAAATTAATAATCTGCACTTCACAAGTTTAAGTTAAACCATTAAACGAGTAATAAAATATGGGTCATTCTCATGAACTTGAGAATTTTTGGGGAAAAAAAGATGTTATACTAAAATATGGTGATTGTGTTTTGCGTAGAGCAACTGACAATGACTTACCTTAATTGTAGATATACAGTTGTGGCCAAAAGTTGTGAATGACACAAGTATTGGGTTTCACATAGTTTGTTGATTTAGTGCTTGTAGATGTTTCTATGGTATATTTAAGTATAGTTACAAGCACTTCATAGATATCAAAGGCTTTTATTGACAATTACAAGTTTATGCAAAGAGTCCATATTTGCAGTGTTGGCCCTTCTTTTTCAAGACCACTGCAATTTGCCCTGGCATGCTGTCAATCAACTTCTGGGCGCTCACCTTTTCTTCTCTGGGCAATCCTTTTGCCCCAAACAATCAGAAAGGGCATTCATCAGAGAAAATGACTGTACCACAGTCATCAGCAGTCCGATCCCTGTTGTTTCATGACATCATTTCAGAGGCTTCTTTGCTGCCCTTCTTGACATCAGGCCATCTTCCAAAAGTCTTTGCCTCACTGTGCGTGCAAGTGCAAATGCAAGCTCTGCACTGGTGGTGCCCTGATCCCGGAGCTGAATCAACAATAGGAGACGGTCCTCCTGGTGCTTGCTGGACTTTCTTGGGCGCCCTGAAGCCTTCTTCACAACAATTGAACCTCTCTCCTTGAATTTCTTGATGATCCAATAAATGGTTGATTTAGGTGCAGTACAAGCCCTGGCAAAAATTATGGAATTACTACTCTTGGAGGATGTTCAGTCAGTTGTTTTCCTTTGTAGTCCAAAAAACAAATCACAGATATGACACAAAACCATTTTACTTAATAGCTGAACATTCTGGCTTTGTAAAACATACCTCCAAAAAATAAAATGACATTGTTGCAATTGTTGAATCGTTGAAATCATGTCAGCAGGTCTTTTTTGTGGCATGGCTGAAATGCAGTGGAAATGGGATTTTTGGGATTAAGTTCATTTTCATGGGAAAGAGGGACTTTGCAATTAATTGCAATGCATCTGGAGTACATGCAAACTGGCATCATAAAAAGTGAAGCAGCAGACTTTGTGAAAACTAATATTTGTGTCATTTTCAAAACTTTATTGCATGTATCTGACCTGGAGCAGCAGTGTGTCTGACCTGGACCGGCTGTGTACCTGAGGTGGATCCCAGACCGTATGGGTGTCTGACCCGGAGCGGCTGTGCGCCTGAGGTGGATCCCAGACCGTATGGGTGTCTGACCCGGAGCGGCTGTGCGCCTGAGGTGGATCCCAGACCGTATGGGTGTCTGACCCGGAGCGGCTGTGCGCCTGAGGTGGATCCTGGACCACGTGGGTGTCTGAGGTGGAAATCAAAATCAAGTTTATTGGTCAAATAAGGTGACACATCCAAGGAATTTGAGTCTGGTAGTTTCTCACAGAGAAATTACAGACAAGTTACAAATACAGTGCTCTAGTTTAAGCAATATAAGCACGACATTGTCTGTATCTGCGAAGTTTGTGGGTGAGGTTTGCTCTATTGAAATCCTCCAGAGTAATAAAAAGGTCTGGATGTTTGTGCACCATGAGGTTTATCTGGTGAGCCAGCAGTTGCGGTGCCTCACTCAAGCAGGCTTGAGGAGTCTGACCAGGAGGAGCACAATGTTTGGGAGCCAGGAATGTTATGTGTTATGTAGTAGCTGCACTCTGCAGCACCGAGAAGACAAAAGGAAAATCAGGGCACAAATGGTGCCCATGCAATGCTGAAAATGGGATGTGGAATACAGTCCAGATTTAAAAATGTGGCATGTGTTGCGTCCAGTTACAATTATAACATTTGAAACATCTATATATTTGCAAAAATGTGGTTTAGGGAGTTTGTTTCCATAGAAACTTTCTGAATGTGTTGTGGATTTTTCTGTGGGGTGTGTCCGTCCTCACTAGCTGAGTGTTCGTGACTGTGACATTTTCCATGCAAAAGTGTACAGTATATCGAGACTGAGTTTAAAGTTAATTGCGAAGTAATGAGAATTATAGGTATTGTTTTTTTTTGTCTATGATATCTTCAAAAAGATCCCCATTGTACTAGCTAAGCTGCCCCGGATGGCAGCGTCCTTAAGCTCCAGGGTCTGTACTAGCATGCTGCCTCCTGACTGTTGCTGTGCTGACTTTGCCCTCAGCTATTTACTATACTTTAGGGCTTGTCGATGCACGACTGCCAAATAACTTAAATTTTCTTGTCTATTGTGAAAACAAATTGGAACACATTGCTGATATATGAACTTCCCCCCCAAGGAGATAAACCAGCCACTTCAGACTCCTGTATTATCTGATATGTGACATGTCTTCTGTGGGACTTCAGGGTTGGCCAGTCAGCCTGGTCGCTGACGCAGCCGATGTAAGTGAGTAAGCCACTCCACGCCTCCGCTACAGTGTACGTGTCACAGTGCACCTTGCGTAAGAGTTCCAGTAGCAGGAGTGTATCAAGGCGGCGTGTCCAGGGAGGGGCAGGAGTTTTTGCTGTTTTTGCCACCTGTTCTGCTTGTCCTGTGGGCACCTCCTCCTACACGTCTTCTCAGACGCAGCACACCTGGGGAGTTCAGGACTGGCAGAGCCACTCAGGCACTTAGACTGTCTTCCCCCTGGGGGGGGCATCTCACTTCGCTTCCGAAACATTGACATTAAACTGCTCTAGTACCTTCATTTCACATGTACTCCCCATGTTCATGTGGGCTCTGGGTTCTCCAGCCTCCTCTGGTCATCCAAAGCCATGTGGTTTAGATGAATGTGTCTCTGAGTTGCCCTCAGTGTGTGCTTGGGTGCCTGCCTGCCATACAGTAGACTGGTGTCCCACCCAGGGTGTCCCGTGCATTGTGCCCTGGGGTTTCTGAGATCACTACAAGCCTCTGTACTGGAGAGACTTTTCCTTCTGTCACCTTTTGTAGATGATGGATTTTAGTGCTCATATGGAACAGCAGAATCATTTCCCAGCTCAGTTTTTTTAAAACAAACTGACAGCAAAGTAATAATGATAGTAAAAAAAGTTTAATGTAAAAAAAAAAAAAATCTTAAAAAGATGCTTATGTACAATACTACAGTTCTTGAAAGGTATCCATGTCACAATCACATTAAAACTCCTCGGAGTATGATGCCTTTCCAGCACAGGCAGCGGGTCCGACCACACAGAGAAATTCAAGTACACACACTCAAATTAGCAGTTGTCTAAAAGTTATGGAAAATGCATACATTGATGGATGAATTTATTATGACAAATATTAAACAACCAATGAAATCCATTCGATTGTAGGTTATTTTTAATTAAAAGCCCCTGAAATGGTGTACTATTCAGAGTGGATGGCCATTGTGCTGTGTAACCCACCCACCCTGCTGCCCCATGACAGTCCAGCCCTCACAGCTTCCAGCTATGCGGGACTCAGTCTGCTTCAGCAAGGGGTCGTGCTGCTCTCAGAGCAGTCAGGGCCACCGCTGTGATACTGATTGTCCTCCAGCTGGTGAAGGTTGCTGGAGCTCCTAGGGAGCCCAGGACAGATTGGGAGCGGAGGCTCTCATGTCCTCCTTGATGCGGAGGCTGGGCTTGATATCGAGCCGGTTCATGGGCAGGTGGCAGTTGCAGCATGCATTGTTCTTGCAGTCATTATGATGCGATACCGTAATGCGAGTCTGTCTCTTCACCTGGCGGGCAAC
This sequence comes from Cryptomyrus ogoouensis, assembly GCA_025773925.1. Lineage (NCBI taxonomy): Eukaryota > Metazoa > Chordata > Actinopteri > Osteoglossiformes > Mormyridae > Cryptomyrus > Cryptomyrus ogoouensis. The sequence continues at coordinate 118,583 of JAOYFF010000010.1, read as the reverse complement.
GCGTGAAATGCGCTTGAAGATCAAGTACATGATCTCACAGATGTTGAGCACGATGCAGAAGGCTGAGGCCCCCACCATAAAGTATGTGAAGACCTTCTTCTCAGTGGGGCGCCCAATGTAGCAGTCCACCTGGTTGGGGCAGGGCTTGGAGTTGCATTTGACCAATCTAGGCAAGTAGAAGCTGTCGTAGATGAAGTGCAGCAGGTACAGAAAGGCAATCTCAATTCCTGTCTTGAAGAACAAGCTAAGCAAGTATGTCCACCACAAACCGCCATGCTTCTTGCCAGTATTCTCATAGAGTTTGGCCTCCATGCCATGCTTAACACGGTGCTTTCGCTCGCGCTCCTTGCGGTACGCCACGTGCATCACCACCAACAGCGAGGGGCAGGTGACGAAGATGAGCTGCAGCGCCCAAAGGCGCACGTGGGAAATGGGGAAGAACTGGTCATAGCAGACGTTGGGGCAGCCGGGCTGCCGTGTGTTGCAGTCAAAGTCCTTCTGCTCATCACCCCAAACGCGCTCAGCCGCCACCACATACACAAGCACCCGGAACACGAACACCACCGAGAGCCAGATGCGGCCAAATGCCGTGGAGTACTTATTGACTCCGCTGAGCAGCGCCTGGAAGGTCTTCCAGTCCATGGCAAGCTGCAGAATATGGATGTATGCTGCCTCCTCTTTATTTCTTCTAGCTGCACACAGCAAACCAAGGACCCTGTAGGAACAACAGATTAGCTGAGCAGCATAGATCACATGTAGCAGATGCAGGAGCAGGGATCACATGCGGCAGGTGCAGCAGCACGGATCATATTGGGTAGGTGCAGGAACACGAGTTGCATGAGGCAGGTGCCGCAGCGCAGGTCATATGTGACAGGTGCCACAGCGCGGGTCACAAGCGGCAGGTGTGACAGCACAGGTCATATGTGACAGGTGTTGCAGCACAGGTCATATGTGACAGGTGTTGCAGCGCGGGTCACAAGCGGCAGGTGTGACAGCACAGGTCATATGTGACAGGTGCCGCAGCGCGGGTCACAAGCGGCAGGTGTGACAGCACAGGTCATATGTGACAGGTGTTGCAGCACAGGCCATATGTGACAGGTGTTGCAGCGCGGGTCACAAGCGGCAGGTGTGACAGCGCAGGTCATATGTGACAGGTGCCGCAGCGCGGGTCAAGCGTGGGTCATATGTGACAGGTGCCGCAGCGCGGGTCAAGCGTGGGTCATATGTGACAGGTGTTGCAGCACAGGTCATATGTGACAGGTGCTGCAGCGCGGGTCACAAGCGGCAGGTGTGACAGATCGCCGCTCTGCCTCATTGGAGGGTGTATTTATTTAATCTCTCGGCACTCACTGTGTCCCATTACTCCTGAGTTGTTTATTCTTATTTTTTTTAATTAAGCTTTCTTTGTACAAGAGTGATAGGTAGATAGGAATTCTTTAGCTGTCACGTATGCAATCTTGCTGTTCCTTGAGACATAAACACAGGCATATGAGAGAAAAGCTTGGGGCCCAGGCACAGGGTTGCCGATTTATCTCGGGCCCCGGGAGCATTGCAGGGGGTTAAGGGCCTTGCTCTGGGGCCCACCGGAGGTGTTATTATTCTGCTAAGTGTGGGATTTGATCCAGAAACCTTCCAATCACAGGCAGCGAGGCCCTGAGCCAAACACTGCATCTGTCATGAAAGGTCAGTGAACTGCCCAGGAGTCACATGTACTTCTTTTCATCACAATCTGAGGCATTATGGGTATTTTGTGTTTGCTCCTTAAAAGGATATACCTACACAAAATGCCTAATCATCAGGGTTAGATCCCATCACTGTTGTTTTTATATTACAAACAAAAACATGTCGACAATCATCCTCATTCCTCTGTTCTTGCCACTGAAATTATTGTCACCTTTGAAAAACCCTCATGCTCTATTTGCCTGTATGGTTCAAAGTCCCACAAACTAGGTAAAGAAAAGTTTGTGTGTCTGTGTGTATGTGTCTGTATGTGTGTATGTGTGTCTGTGTGTATGTGTGTGTGTGTGTGTCTGTGTGTGTGTGTGTCTGTGTGTATGTGTGTGTGTGTGTGTCTGTGTGTGTGTGTGTCTGTGTGTATGTGTGTGTGTGTGTCTGTATGTGTGTATGTGTGTCTGTGTGTGTGTATGTGTGTCTGTGTGTGTGGCCATGCTGACTGTGTTGTCAGGCAATGATGTATTTTACATCCAAGTCCCTGTAAAGGACACATTTACAGCGGCACCCTGTCCCCCCACGTCCTCCTCCTTTACATTTACAGCGGCACCCTGTCCCCCCACGTCCTCCTCCTTTACATTTACAGCGGCACCCTGTCCCCCCACGGGCTCCTCCTTTACATTTACAGTGGCACCCTGTCCCCCCACGGGCTCCTCCTTTACATTTACAGTGGCACCCTGTCCCCCCATGGGCTCCTCTTTTATCCACCACGCTGCTACTGTCCCTGCTGCAAGGCAGCGCACTGCATCCACTTGACAGTGACAGTGACAGCCCTCACTCCCAGCCATAGCACATGCCCAGACAGCATTCAAAAACAGCAGTGACTCCTTACATAACTATGCATGACTACGTACATGACACAAACAGCCCTTCTCATGTTTACATCCCTTCCTTTATCACGGCCTTGTTAGCAGTATGCACAGTGCCAGACGAACCACAACCCTCAAGCAGTGTGCCTGCACCTGCTGAGCCTCACCACCCATCAAATGCACAAACAAAGACATGAAGACATGGAGGACATCTTCGGAAAAGGCCCGCCATTTTCCTGGGTATACCCAGGGGCGCCGTAAAGGGGGGAAAAGTTAGGACGATTCCAAGGGCCCTGGAGTGACAGGGGCCTTAAATAATTTGGTAAATAACTGAATTGCTCTGGATTGGGGGCCCCAGTATGATATGTTTCTAGGGGCCCAAAATGTTTAGCAGCGCCCCTGGGTATACCTATGCATCGTTTTGCACTGTGTGTTTGTATTTAGGCACTTTATGTGTGTATGTGTGTGTGGGTGTGTATATATATAATTTCGGTACCAATGGGGATTGTTCTTAATGTGATGTAATAATGTAACAACTGGCCATTAATGTCATAACTTATAATAAGTTATTATGTTATTGGTTCAGAAAAAGTATTACATTGGAATTATTATGTTATTGCCTGTTATTCCATTATTGCCTTCTACGTGTTGTAGTACCTTGGGAACAAAACAGTTCCAGGACTGTACAGGACCTTTTTCTAACAGTGCATACGGTTTAGAAATGGACAACACTGGGCACCATTACCACTCTCTAGGAATGATGTCATAAAGATCAGTGTAAGGACCGTAAGAAAACTACAAAGGTGCCCATTAGCCATTAGGTTACCATGGAGGAAACCACTGCGCTCCAGAAGTCGTTTGCTAAAGACGCTCTGAATGTTTCACTACTGGGCCAATTTTCTGTGGACAGATGAGATGAAAGTTGAACTTTTTAGCAAATGTACCCTGTGTTGTGTTTGAAGACAACAAAACAGTGCATAGCAACAGCAAAGGCTCATGCCCAGTGTGAAGCCCGGTGACAGTGTCACGGTGTGGCCCTGCTGTGTTGGCTTAGGGCCTGGGAGCTGCAATCAGTGAGGAACCAATGAAAGCTGCTTCAGGGTATTCCACAGCAGAATGTCAGACTGCCTGGGTTCCAGAACAGGGAAAAAGTCGGGTAATGCAATGATCCCATGATAATGCCAGTGAAGGAGGTCTGAAGGAGGTCTGGTCAGCCACTGCAGACAGTGTTCGGCTGTGGTTAATGCCAGTGAAGGAGGTCTGGTCAGCCACTGCAGACAGTGTTCAGCTGTGGTTAATGCCAGTGAAGGAGGTCTGATCAGCCACTGCAGACAGTGTTCGGCTGTGGTTAATGCCAGTGAAGGAGGTCTGATCAGCCACTGCAGACAGTGTTCGGCTGTG